>OX030968.1:3311609-3369109 GCA_943735955.1 Piscicola geometra | reverse complement strand
AACTTGAAAATCGGAAAGAATTCGAAATATGAAAATCACTGTTGTAGTGGAATTTAATGAAAAGATCAAGATGATCCATCGAGGGTACTGTTGATGATGATGATGATTGTGATAATGGTGATGATGTTGATGACGATGATGATGATGATAATGATAATAACAATGATGATGATGGTTGTGATAATGGTGATGATGTTAATGACGATTATGATAATAATAACAATGATGGTGATGATGATTCAGGAAGCAGGGAAAAAGTAAGGAGAGAGGGAGGGAGGGGGGGCAATGAAGGGTAATGAAGGGGGGTGAGGGTTGGGATGAAGGCTTGATGATGTACGCAAGGCATGTACTTAAGGTGAATTATTAATGTGATGCTTTCTAAGTATCTGCAAAACTTTATCTAATAAGAGCTGATGATGGTGGTGATGATGATGGCTGTGATGATGATAATAGTAGTTGCGATAAGGATAGTGTTGATAATGATTATGAGGATGAGTAAGTGATTGAATAAATAAATGAATGAGTAAAAAAGTGAATTTAAAAAAAATTAAATGTGTGTTTTTGTTGTCTATTTTAGCACTACTCCAGCACTATTTCAGTCCTCTTTTATAATGGCTTTGTATGTTCTGATTGTTACGCATTGAGTGGTTCGAACTCAAGTGATTGGGTGTGCGAACAAGTTTGAAAGGTTCAATTTGAGATTTGATAAAATCTTTTTTTGAGCTTAATTTTATTTTCGAAAAAAGAAACTGTTGTTTTATTTATTGCCTTTTTCTGGAACAGTCTTCGCGTTTTTTGTGACTTTTTTTAACCAAACAGATGCTGAGATTTCGTTTTCATTTTTTTCAGATCTTTTTCATTTGTTTGGGAATATCTTTGTTTCTTAACTCAATTTTCATTTTTCACGCTATTCAGAAAAGCTTTTACTTGGAATGCTTCGTGATGAAGCTCAAAACAACTTTCAAGTCCGCAAATATTTTTTTCCATGAAAATTTATTATAAAATAAATGTTTTTTTTATACAAATATTTAAAAAAGATTATAAAATATCTTTTTAAATACAAATATTATACCTCAAAAACTCATAACAATTGTCGAAAACGTTCGATTTTCCATTCATTAAAAAAAATAAAGTTACTTTGTTAAAATAAAAAATTGTACAAATGAAATAAATTAATACGACAATTATTGAATGTTTTCTCTAAATCTTTTTAATCAATCAAAAATGCCCGAAACTTTGAGCTTTCCAATAGTATTTTTTCTCGAAAGTTTTGCCGCGGGCAATAGCGTGCATATGAAAGCTAGCTCTTTTCAGTCACTTAAAAATAACTAAGAGTTTGTCATCAAAACCGGAGCTTTAATGTTTTTTTTTTCATTTTTGTTTTTTTTTCAAATTATTTTTTTTGACCTACTTTGAAATTTTCTTTTCAATTTATTTAGCAGATTAATTTACATGCAAAGCCACACGCCATCTCCATATATTTTTTAATTTTATTTTCTTTAAAAATACTTTTTCATAGTTTATTTCTTTCCAAACTTAGTTTTTAATCGTTTCCACCTCTACATTTCCATCGAATCAACTTGTTGCTAGCGTTCTTTCTCAAAATTTTTCACATGTTTACAAATTATTTAGAGTTTTAACTTTGGCAATTCGTTCTTTCACAACTTCTCTTCCCGATGATTTTCATTGTTATATGTTTCAAATGACTTCTCATTTTCTACATCTTCTGCCATTCCACCACACTGACAATGCCTCGTCCTCATTTGCTCCTTTTCCACACTTCATCACCACTTCACCATTACACCCCACCACCATCACTCAGTCACTTATAAGGTCGACATTTTTCCATCTCTTGCACCTTCATTAAGAGGCTAATGAAAGCATTTGTATAAAAATGTCTCGAACCACCCAACAACCATGCCACTCTCGCACAGTTTCGCAAACACACAGACTGGAGTCAGGAGAAGGGAGAAAAGCACTGATATTCCAGTGGTATTCCACTGACATTCCAGTAATATTCCACTGATATTCCTGGGCAGGCATGAGAAATACCCAAGGCTTCTCTCGATTGTAACTCAAAAGAGGCTTCATAGTAGAATATAGTCTATAGACCAATAAATATTTTCTTTTTTTGGGGGGTTGTTGTTGAATGTTTTTGCTTAGTGTTGTTGTTGTTGAGTGTTGTTGTTGAATGTTTTTGTTGAGTGTTTTTGTTGAGTGTTTTTGTTGAATGTTTTTGTTGAGTGTTTTTGTTGAGTGTTGTTGCTGTTGAATGGTTTTGTTAGGTAAGCGCGTGTGTTTCATAAAAGAACTTGTTGGTGCTTGACAGGGCCATTACGAATGGAAGACTCTGAGTGCGAGTGGTACTTTGAGAAAAAATGGCAGGATCACTTTCAAATTCAATGTTCCGGCTCAGAGTTAGCTCTTGCTTTTTTTATTTGCCGCTTAAATTTACGGTTTGGTTCAATGCAATCACGGCATTCTTACTTTGCAATTACTTCGCCACAACTTATGACTCTCGCCGTGGTGAAGGACTTTTTAATGTTTTTAAAACGGATTAAAACGGTTCTAACCAGATGAGATCCAGAAGTTTATAAACGTTTTTATAAAAATGTTACTGCACAACTGCCCGATCAGTTATGCAGCCTTTAGACCAGCGCAAAAACGAAGAATTTCAAATTTCAAAGTTTGAGGTTCGTCTCTTCACACGACTTTGAAATGCTACATCTGAATTTGAAACTGAAAATAACCCTGAATTTTTTAGAGATCAATAATTTTCGCCATAAAATTAAACATCTGAGAATCTTAAAAAAAGAAAAGTTTTCGCTATGAAAATTAAGCATGTTATTTGGCACTCGTTGAGGTTGGTATTTCTTTGCGACACTTTAACCTTCATTAAAAGCAGCTCTATTATTCCATGTTCGGGTTTTTGTTTCCCCGAAGATTTTTTGCTTTTTAGTTTTTCAAGTGTGTGTATGAGAATTCATAATGACGATTAAAAACATGAAAAAATTAAAAATGACTGTTTTTTTGAACTTTTTAAAAATTGTTTTTTATAACTTTCTGTTATATAATATATAACAGATTTAAACTTTTAATATTGTTTAATATTTAAAAATCAGATTTGAGATAATTGAAAAACAGAGGAAAAACCATTTTTTCATTAACTTTCGAGCATTGAAACGAAAATTTTGTGTCAAAATAGTTTTTTCGAAATTGTCAAAATAATTGGTATTAATTTATACAACTTTTCACTTTTACAAAAAAAGCTTTTCGCACAAAAACAATCTCTTTTTCTAAACTAATATTTCTGTCAGGTCTTTTCCATTTTTAGTTTTTCTTCTTTCAATCAACAACTCCATCCACCCTTCTAATGCAAACTTTAACACGTTGAAATCTTTTAAATTGTTAAAACACTTTTTTGCATTTTTTATTAATTCTCTTTAAAATTTTACTTTTTTTTCGTTTTCGTTTTTTTAGGTGTCTACAAAAAAAAGAGCTTTATTCTTTTTGGAACAGATCCGCTTTTCTGGTTCTTCGCATTGCACTGCGTTATCTTGTAGCACCTCTGACCTTTCGTGAAGGTTGAATTCTTCGTGAGATTTAATTAATTCAAACTATTTTTTATTCGAAAGCATGTAAAGTGTTTCAATAACTCTTTTTGTTCTTACAAACCTACTTTATAAAGACATCCTTTCATCTTAAGTGACAATTTTACAAAAACTTGCTTTTAAAACATTAAAAATAATTATTTTTAAAGACCATAATCTTTCCCAAAACTATTACAACTATGGCTCAATCTCGCTTCCAAGTATCGATTCAACCTTCACACAACGCAAAATCGTCTCAAAGAAACCCTCGGCCTCACGATTAAGTTTCCCTTTGAAGGCTTCTTTTAATGCAATCTTTCGCCACTTTGCCAATTTTCAAAACTCCATCCAATGTTCAGCATTTTATATGTTTCTCAAAATTCCATCTAATTCCATTGAACTTTCCAGATCCATTCAATTTTTAAATTTTATTTCTATTTTTCTAGATTTCATGCAACTTTCAAAATTCCATCTTCTGTTTCAGGATCCCTCCAATTTTGAAGGTTCCACATTCTGGCTCCAGTATACGCCGTAAAGTAGCTTTTTGGCAGCGAAAAATTGTTTTTTCAGAGTTCTGGCTTGGTTTTATTTTTATGTCTAAAAAATTTCAAGACCAAACCACTGTCCTATTTCTTATTTCCTTAAATTATGTATTCAATGTTTTTAAGTAGAAATGCAAAAGTCATTTCAGATGCATGCATCGACTGAGAGCTACAGCGATCCTGCATTCAACATTCACGCCTCGTTGAGTTTTGCATGACATTCCACACGTGGAAGGAGCTCCATCAGAAAATGCGGCAACGAATAAACTGTTTTCGTGGGTTTGAGTGGGTTAGTAAAGTGTGTTTTAATTTAAAATTAGTTTTTAGTTATTTCTTTTTTATAATTGTTTTAAATATTCAAGTAAATAATCGTCTTCAAATAAACAGAATAAAATAGAAAGTATGGTGTTCATCACCCTAACGAACGATAAATTGGATTTCGAATAAAATTACTTTATTACGCAGCGCTATTTCCATTCATTGGTCAAGCGAATCCAGCTTAGGACAGTGCGCGGTTTAATTATTCAGAAGATGATCCATAGATCAGCTCGCTATTCTCTTCAAATAAGTTCAGTTATCCATCCAAAAACTTCCGATAAAACCCTTTCACCCACTCTTCCATCCATCCACCCACCCTCTTCTACATCCACCCACCTCTCCATTCATCCACCCACCCTTTTCTACATCCACCCACCCTCTTCTACATCCGCCCACTTCTCCATCCATCCACCCACCCTCTTCTACATCCACCCACCCTCTTCTACATCCACCCACCCTCTTCTACATCCACCCACCCTCTTCTACATCCACCCCCCCTCTTCTACATCCGCCCACTTCTCCATCCATCCACCCACCCTCTTATACATTCACCCACTTCTCCATCTATCCACCCACCCTGATGATGATAATGATGATGATGATGATATCTGTTGTGTCTAAAGTCAGTCGGGCAAAGCCACGTGAGCAGTCAAGTGGTCCTTGCGTTTTGATTGGACCCCTGCATACAATCTGTCTCTCTGTGTGTGTGTGTCTGCTTGTGTGTATTATTGTTCGTGTCTTCTTGAATGTCTTGTTGTGTACGTCTGCTTGTATCTCTAATTGTCTGTTTACATTTTGTGTATTTGTATTTTTTTGTATCCACATTTCTCTGTCTGTGTTTGTTTTTGTTTAGAAGTCATTTCTTTTTTCTTTATTTGCTGGTTCCTTCTTGCCTCCCACACATACGTAAGTGTTCTCACGCACACTTCAAAACTGCTTTCGATTCATTTATCTAATGAATCAGTGTGTGTGTATGTGTGTGTGTGTTTGTGTGAGTATGTGTTTGTATTTGTCTGAGTATGTGTGTGTGTTTGTGTGAGTATGTGTGTCTATTTAGTATTATTGTTTTATGCGTCTCTCGAGCTGCAAAACAATGTAACTTTTGCGCTATAATTTCGTATATTTGGTCACTTTTCATTGGAGTAGTGGTGGAGGGGATGAGGGTCTAGTGGAGGGGGTGTTGTGGTGATAGTGGTGTGTTGTAGTGGTGGAGGGGTTAAGGGCTTAGTGGTTGTGGGTATAGTAGTGTAGTGGTGGTGGTGTAGTGGTGGAGTGGTGTAGTGGTGGTGTAGGAATGGTGGAGTGGTGTAGTGGTGGTGGTGTAGTGGTGGAGTGGTGTAGTGGTGGTGTAGTAGTGGTGGTTGAGTAGAGTGGAGAGAATTGGAGTAGTGGTGAGGGATGAAATGAGTTTGGGGGAGGGGAGGGGAGAGGGAGAATGTACAATTGTTGGGATGGTAGGAGAACTAGTGTGCAATACGAGAAGTGGGCGACCAATCAGAACTCCCAAGCTTAAAGCTGACAAACAAGATCCTTGTTCTGTGTTCCTAAACACGAACCCCCTTTCCATAACTCCTACGTTCTCGAGTGTTCACAAACAAACATTTTTCTTTTTATTAAGAAAGACAAAGTAAGACGTTCGCACCGGTTCAATGCTTTATCTCTTTGTACTACTAAAAACTTGCCTTTCTTCACATCAAAAAGGTTTTTAGAGTTTGTATTTTTTAAAAGTTTTAACTCAATTTGTTTTAAAGTAGATTTAGAAATATGTTGCTTCTTGTTGAATTTTTTTTACGATTTCGGAGTTTTAAATTGTTTGTCAGGTCTAAAGAGACTTGTTGAGTAGATAGTGAGTTTTAAGGAAAACATAAATAAATACTGTGAGTATAAATAGAAATAATTACTTTGAATATAATTATTAATAATTACTATAATTGTTTAAGTACATATTTTTTGTAAATATAAATGTAACTAGTTACTATAACTGTAAAAATTAAATTACTTTTTTAGCATTTCAAAACTTTTTTGATAAAAATAATGAGCAATCGGTTTTCTGAATCACAAGCTTTTATTCAATTAAAACAAAACATACAAATATATTTTCAAAACTTATTTGTAAGTATGATCTTGAAGAAAAAATGATGTTTAAAGCAATGAAAAGCTATAATTATTTTAAATTATTCAGATCCTGAAAGCATTTTATGCTTGAATTGATGAGCGACCGTTTACAGAAAAATAATTTCTTATTCAGCCAAAAAAACATTATATTTAAAATACAATTTAATTAAAAAACCAAAATAAACATACGTTAACTTTTAAATTAAATAAAAAGTTGTAAAATTGTTAAAATACAGTTTATTTGAAATGAAAAAGGGTGAAAAAGGAAGTCGATCTTCATTTGGAATTGGACGGATGGGGATGATAAAGCTGATTAAACTTTCTAAGGGCATCAACGCCAAGAAGCTCATTGAAATCTAAATTGAAAATTTAAAGTGACAGAAAATTGGATTTAAAATGTGAAATCATGCTTATTTACATACATAACCGCACCAAACCCCACAAACAGAAGCTTCCACAGAGACACATATAGACACACACACCAATTAACACATAGAAACACACGCACTGCGTTGCATTGCATTATATTGTATTGTATTAAAATCTTTAGTATTACATTGTATTGTAAAAAATCTTTTGTATTAAATTTTATTGTAAAAAATCTTTTGTATTACATTGTATTGTAAAAAATCTTTTGTATTAAATTTTATTGTAAAAAATCTTTTGTTTTACATTGTATTGTAAAAAATCTTTTGTATTACATTGTATTGTACAAAATCTTTTTTAATAAATTGTATTGTATTAAATTTTTTTTATTACATTGTGTTGTACAAAATCTTTTGCATTACATTGTATTGTACAAAATCTTTTGTACTACATTGTATTGTACAAAATCTTTTGTATTACATTGTATTGTACAAAATCTTTTGTATTACATTTTATTCCATTGTATTGTACAAAATCTTTTGTATTACATTTTATTCCATTGTATTGTACAAAATCTTTTGTATTACATTTTATTCCATTGTATTGTACAAACTCTTTTGCATTACATTGTATTGTACAAAATCTTTTGTAATAAATTGTATTGTATTAAACATTTTTGTATTACATTGTATTGTACAAAATCTTTTGTATTACATTGTATTGTACAAAATCTTTTGTACTACATTGTATTGTACAAAATCTTTTGTATTACATTTTATTCCGTTGTATTGTACAAAATCTTTTGTATTACATTTTATTCCATTGTATTGTACACAATCTTTTGTATTACATTTTATTCCATTGTATTGTACACAATCTTTTGTATTACATTTTATTCCATTGTATTGTACAAAATCTTTTGTATTACATTGTGTTGTACAAAATCTTTTGCATTACATTGTATTGTACAAAATCTTTTGTATTACATTGTATTGTACAAAATCTTTTGTATTACATTGTATTGTACAAAATCTTTTGTATTACATTTTATTCCGTTGTATTGTACAAAATCTTTTGTATTACATTGTATTGTACAAAATCTTTTGTATTACATTGTATTGTACAAAATCTTTTGTATTACATTTTATTCCATTGTATTGTACAAAATCTTTTGTATTACATTTTATTCCATTGTATTGTACAAAATCTTTTGTATTACATTGTATTGTACAAAATCTTTTGTATTACATTGTATTGTACAAAATCTTTTGTATTACATTGTATTGTACAAAATCTTTTGTATTACATTGTATTGTACAAAATCTTTTGTATTACATTGTATTGTACAAAATCTTTTGCATTACATTGTATTGTACAAAATCTTTTGTATTACATTGTATTGTACAAAATCTTTTGTATTACATTGTATTGTACAAAATCTTTTGTATTACATTGTATTGTACAAAATCTCTTGTATTACATTGTATTGTACAAAATCTTTTGTATTACATTGTATTGTACAAAATCTTTTGTATTACATTGTATTGTACAAAATCTTTTGTATTACATTGTATTGTACAAAATCTTTTGTACTACATTGTATTATTAGACAACTTTTCGAGTGGTATTGCAGAGACATTAGTTTCCCGCTGGATTAATAAGGCTTTTGTAGCAGGGTTTATGAGAGTTGCTTGGTGGTGTGGTGTTCATAAAAAAAGAAAAAATGAAAAAGAAGAAAAAGAAAGAAGAAAAATGATAAGAAAAGAGATAAAAAACATAAGAAAGGAGAGAAAAAACATAGGAAAAAAACATAAAATAATTTTTCATTTTCGATGAAGCTTAAGAGGCAAAACCATGATGACTTGGACATATGATGAAGCGCTTGATGAAGCAGACTAAGAATCCACTGCATTGGAACCAGCAGTACCTGCTCTTCTCCCAGATCAGTTCATGTCTAAGCACAATTCATCTCCTAATTTAAACCCCCCCCCCCCTCACCCCTTTGTCCTTCTCCTTCACATACATTGGCATCATTCCTTAAAACTCCTTTCAAATGGATTTGGATCTGTCAGCTTCTCGTATCTTTTTTCCTGTCTTTGTTACTACCCACGTTGAATCTTCTACTACTGCCCTCCTCACATGAGCTCCGTGATCCATTGATTGGCAATTAAAATTATATTGAAAATGATAGTGATGATGACATTCCCATCATCATCATTATCATCGACGATGTTAGAAATAATGATGATGATTGTAATCATGATGATGATGATGATGACGATGGTGATGATGACGATGGTGATGATGACGATGGTGATGATGATGATGATGATAATGATGAGGATGATGATGATGATGATGGTGATGATGGTGATGATAATGATGATGATGATGATGAGGATGATGAAGATGATGATGATCATGATGATCATGATACGACACACTGGAAAAACCTTGTAATTATATAATATTAATGGGCGACTGGATGAAACTGTCACAGGCAAGCATTTGTATGGAATAATCTTAAAAAGAAAATAAAAAAAGTGACATAATCAGTGCAAACAAGTTTATAAATGCAATTAAAAAAGAATATTAGATTCTTGAGTGCACGCTCGGAAGTGCAAAAATTCATTTTCAAAATTATTTTGTTGAAAAAACTGACGCTGATAAAATTCAAATATGAAAATAATTCTACAAAAAGAACATAGTGGAACATTTTATTGAAGGTTTATCGTTTTTCCACGACGTCAAAAGACATCATCATAATCATCATCATCATCCTCTTGCTGTAGCAAGAACATAGTTTGAACCAGTGTTATTTTCGTTTCATAAAATAATTATAGTTTTTATTTCAGTTTCGTTTTGGAATTAATTATAGTTTTTATTTTCGTTTTCGTTTTGAAAATAATTAAAGTTTTTATTTTCATTTCAGTTTTGAAAATAATTAAAGTTTTTATTTTCATTTTAGTTTTAAGAATATATCAATTTACAACTTTGAACACTAATTAATTGATCATAAAATGAAACAGTAAAATAGAACTGTATATTAACAACAAATGAGTTTTAAAAATTAACAGTCAATTGAAATATTATAAGAATTGAGTACGTAAATTATTGAGTAATTACAAATTTGCGATTTAAATAGTGATAATTTAATTGACAAAGCGAAGCGGTAATAAATAACGTTTTATAAATGGCGCTACTTTCATAAAGCCCAAAGATAATGTTTATAACATAGACATATATTTTTTATATAAATTATGCATTTCCATAAAATAGCATACTTTAAAATTTAGTTAATTTTCGTTTTGAAAATAATTATAGTTTTCATTTCAGTTTCGTTTTGGAAATAATTATAGTTTTTATTTTCGTTTTCGTTTTGAAAATAAATTTAGTTTTTATTTTCGTTTTCGTGGAACGATTATTCAGAATTGTCGTTTTCGTTACGAAAATAACACTGGTTTGAACTCTTTTGGCCATGTGCTTATGTTTTTGGTAAGTTTTTAAAGTTCCAAAATTGCAAAAAGTTTTAAGAAACAATTTGAAGACGTTTCAAAGTTGTTGAAAATGAAGTTAATTTGCAAATTTTAAAAAACTTTTTTGGATTCATAAAGCCTCACAAAACAGCATGATTTTATGGCATTCGTCAAAAATTTACTTTTAATTATTTTTGCATAATTTTGGCATTGAAAGTTTTTCAAATAGCACTTTTTTCTTTTTCAAATTTTAACTTTTAAAACCATTATTTTCTTTTCTTTGATATTTCGATTTATTATTCACGTTAATTATCTTTGATTTCATTTTCCATCCTTCCCCACATCTCCACTCTCCCACATCTCAATCGCATTAAATCACATCGCAACCACACCACATCTCAACCACACCACATCTCAACCACACCACATCTCCACTACACCACATCCCCACCACACACACATCTCAACCACACCACATCTCAACCACACCACATCTCAACCACACCACATCTCCACCACACACATCTCAACCACACCACATCTCAACCACACCACATCTCAACCACACCACATCTCCACTACACCACATCCCCAACACACCACATCTCCACTAAACCACATCTCCACCACACCACACCTCAACCACACCACATCTCCACCACACACATCTCAACCACACCACATCTCCACCACACCACATCTTAACCAAACCACATTTCAACCATTCCACATCTCTACACTATTATCCCACCAAACCACACCCCCCCCCCTTTCCAAACTTCAAACCACTCTTCACTAATGCATCATTTCATCTTTTACCTGTCAGCTTGCTTGCCTTCCTTTCATCTTATCCACATTTTTTCTTCCTTTATTTCTTCCTCCATGCAAATTTTATATATTTTCCCCATTATTCTTGGTGGCGTTTGGTGTTACTTTCGATGCTATTCACTTGTGTGTGTCTTTTTATGTGTGTTTATGTGTCGTCTTTTTATGTGTGTTTATGTGTCGTCTTTTTATGTGTGTTTATGTTTCATTTTTTTATGTGTGTTTTTATGTGTCGCGCGCTTGTGTGTTCTTATGTGTGGCTAGCCTGTGTTCACTTTTATGTTGCATGCTCGAGATTAAGGCAATTAGGCCATTATGATTAATTCAGAGTCGCCTACCAGCCCCTCGACAAGCTTTCAACAGTCCCCGACGACATTTGCTCATTGTTTGCAAAACTCTCAGACGCTTCGACACAAAGAGCTCGCACAAATGAAGACAATTATCATGAAAACTGACAACTAAATCTTTTGTTACAATTTCTCCTTCTTTATTTTCTTGCTTCTTTTTTTTTTTTTTTTTCTCTTCCTCTTTTTCTTTTTTTTCTCTTCTTTTCTATACCTTTCTCCTTCCTTCTTTTACCTTTTTCTTACCCCTTCCCTCACCCCTCCTTTCTCGTCCTCACATTCCACGGCATCATCATCATCATCATCTCCTGCATACAACATCGACACGACAGACGCATTGAGGCACACAAGTTTATTGATACAACCCATTATCGCCATGTCTGATTAGCGAATTTTTATTTTTCTTTGCACTTTTTACTTATTTTAGCTTTGCACTTTTCATTTTTTCATTTTCCAAAATTATTAAACAAATTTTAAACAATCTTTTTACTTTAACTTTGTTCCCTTAACCTATTTTCTTTCTATCTCTTTGTAAAATCCATTGTAAACTCCATTGTAAACTCCATTGTAAACTCCATTGTAAACTCCATTGTAAACTCCATTGTAAACTCCATTGTAAACTCCATTGTAAACTCCATTGTAAACTCCAATTTTAGCTCCATTCTTAAGTGCGTGCTCAGGTTGACAGGTTGAGGAATGTTTGTATAAACAGTGCATTAATTCAGTTATCTTGCATGGAGCGTTGTCAGGAGTTGAATGAGTGAATGATTTCGTCAATGGCGGCAAGGCAGATATGATCGCCGTCCCGTGAAACCGTTTGGTAGTCGTATTTCGTTGAAATTTAAAAGTATTCGAAAATGTCTTCTTTTTTTGTGTGAGAATCAATCACGTTGAAGTTTTCGTTTTTTGAATTAAGCGCTTGTTAAGATGGGGATCGTGCTTGTGTTTTTGAAATTTCAGTTGAAGCAAAAAAATAAATTTGACTCTTAAAACATCATTTGCAAAGAAACTTAAAGCAAATTTTAACTCATTCTTTACTCTTTCACCTACTTTTTTGATAATTTTGTTGAGCAATATTTTTTCAGCAACCTTCTCTCTGCGTACTTAACGGATTTTGTGGACATGCTGGTACGGGGAATATTGAGAGGGAAGGGTGAGAGGGAGAAAAAGTAAAAAGGGAATTAAACGATGATAAAGATGGAGAAGAGAATGGAAAAAAGGATGTGGATCATTATTGAAGACTTTTTCTGAAACAAAAACAGATGGAACGTTTAAAAGTAAAAAAAAGAAGATTCTAATCAAGGAAGTAAACGTTCAAAAAGATACTTTTTCGAAAGAAAAAAAAACTTCTTGTGATCATGATATAGGCTTAAAAGTGAATATATAGAGTGCATAATATACATCAATATATAATTTATATAATATAAATTAATATATACTGTATGTTATAAATAAAAAATGATAAAAATTGATTTGAAGGTTTCACAGTTTTTGATATTGTTCTTTTAATAACTTTTTTGGGGACTAATTTAAGGTGTTTTGGGAAATAATAAAATGTTTCGTGGCAATCTGGAATGCGTTTTCTACCGTTCTCGACAACTTTCATATAAAACGGAGATAAATGATATATTATCGAAAATAATAAATCATAAAACTCAAAACACAAGTGAGGCGTACTTAAAGCGAAGCGTAAAAACGAAAATTACTTTCTAAAGTCTCCTGAGCCTGCGACATGACAAGCAATTCCACACCACTCCAGCCTCATCCAACGGGCTTTCGCGCTGTAAGTGGAACACGTTTATGCGAATCAGAGGCAGGAATTTTTAGGAAAGTGTTATTATAAGTTTCAAGAAGTATTTCCTGAGTTTCAGGACGTATCTTTTTAACCTTTTAAGGATAATAGAAACAATTTTAGAAATTACTTTGAATCTGGAAAACATGCAAAAAATGATTGATACATTAAAAGTAGTTGAATCACGCAAGAGTGTAAATGAGTTTAAAAAAGAGTTTTCAACTCGTCAAACGTGCTATAAAGGGTCATCATGAGGGGCTGAGTTTCGAGGCTTCAAGGCCATTTGGAGCATGCTTATTAAATGGCAGCGATGAATCAAGCAGATAAGCGGCTTCTTTGATCTGGTCATCAATCCAGCCTACTATCCTTCATCTCGTCAATTTCCTAGTAATTACGCAGCGCCTACTCAGCCTCCCTCCTCCCTCCATCCATTAAAGCCATCTAATCTATCCTTTCATCTATCCATCTTTTTGTTATCTCTTTATCTAACTACCCACCATTCGTTCAACTTTCTATTTCTTCATCTATCCATTCATCTATCATACTTCTCTATCATCTCATCCATCTATTCATCTATCTAGATATCCACCCACCCATCCATTCATTCATTTATTTATCTATCTATCCATCCATCCAACCATCCATCCATCCATCCATCCATCCATCCTTCCTTCCTTCTCTTTCGCAATAAAGTCCCACGATAGCATCTCTCACAAACGAATGCATCAGCCAATTCGGAATTATAATGATCTCCTTATTCAATGAGAGAATCAAGACGACAACAATGATATAAATAATCAAAATAATAAGACAAAATAGAAAAATGAAGATCAGTTTTATAAATTAGATGCAAACAACTCTCTTTCGAACCCAAAATCTAGTTAAATGTAAAGTGTAGGTTGTTTTTTTCTTTAAATGAGTAACCATTAAAAAGGGTTTTTGTTAGAGTAAGGGTAAGGGTTGACTCAAGAGCCTGGCAGGCAGCACATCTGGTCGAGACAATACTCACTAACAGCTCCAAAATATAACAACAACAACAACACGCAACAACACCAAATCAACAACAAAAGTAACAAGGGAACAATAAGAAGCAGAAACGAAATCTGAATGGATCACCTGAAAGGCCTTCAAAGAAGTACAAGCCACTACATTCCAATCAAGAGAACTAGCCAGCCATCTTGTAAGGGTGTCGTTCCTTACAATACCATCAAATATATCCTCATCAAATACAATGGAATACAAGAAAAATTACAATTTAATATATAAAAAATACAATTTCAAAGTAATAATTTAAATAAAAACTCATTGAAATATTTACAAGAAGGCTGGTTTTCAAAACTCAATTGAACAAATCACAAGAAAATGCTTTAAAATACAACTCTCGACAATAAAATACAATACAATACAATTCATAACAATACAATACAATTCACTTCAATACAATGGAATACAATAAAGTAGCAATCGATATGGCGAAGACTAACTTGAAACTTGTTTGAGGGTCGATAAATATAATAAGAGGATTGCAGAGTCGTAAAGCGAATACTGCCCGCATGATTCCATCCCGGGTGCTGGAAGCAAGGGTCAATAATTTAGACTTCACAAAGGATTCATCAAGAAATTTATTTTACATTCTCTTTTTGAAGGAGTAATAAATTAAATGTATTAATATATCATATAATAATATGATAAGATCGAAAATATGTTTTTGCTAATCAGGATTAAGCTGTTTCCTTGGGCAGGTGATTAGATGCAGGGGCGGCGATCTGCAGAATATCTTGGGGGGGTCCTCCCCAGGGTTGGAATCAAAGAACCGATATCGGTCAATACAGTACCAGCGATATTATTTAGTATTGTTTGCTGTAGTGTAAATTCTTTTTGTATCAACTATTAATATTTGTATCACCAAACATTAAAAAAAAGTTTGAAACTCAATAAAAATACTTTTCTATTACCACTATGAGCGATTTGAAGAAATTAGTATCTTTTATTATTTGCCATCAAATAAATTTTATAAATAGATTCAAATTTGCCAAAGTTATAAACAAATATACAACAGTAAATTTTTTTTGCCCACAGTGTATATTTAGATAACATAAAATGGCCTGTCCTCCTGCCCTTTCCCCACAGCTCGTTTACTCCAATTTCCAAAAAGACCCCTTCGAATGTCTGACCGACTAGCAAATTCTTCTACTAGCCTTTTTAAATCCAGACTGTCAAGTATATCCTGATGTGTATGACAAACAGCCAGTGAATTGAAGCGAAGCTGTGTCATAGGTGCACGCAACCAAGTCTTAAGACACCGCAAAGCACTAAAAGATCTTTCTGCAATACATGACGTTTTTGGACGCACAAGCATCAACCTGATCAATCTTTCAACTTAAGGAAACAGATGTCTGACTTCCGTGATCATAGCTTGCCTTCTTTTTTTGCGTTTGTGCTAAATTTCATTCTGGTCTTTAAACATAGTTAACTGTGAACAAAGACCAGTTTCATTTAAGTCACGATACTGGTTGCAAATATCATGGTTCACTTCACCAGTTAGCAACATTGTCTCCAGCTGCAAGTATGAACGCAAACCAGGAGAATCTCGATTGAACCTTTCTGTGAGTTGCATGATTGCAATGTCTATGACAGCGTAATATGCTGCTCGATAATGTTCCTCTGGTGTTGTTGCTACATAAGCTGGGCCCAGCCCACAATACTTTTGTAGCGGCTTTCGCACCCGAGGTACAGCAATCGGCTCGAGATCAAATGCCAAAACCATACTGTTGAAATCTCGGAAAATGACGTTAAACTGTTCATCTGATCGTAGGCGACGCAGTTCTTGCACAACTGAATAAGTCGCTGCAACCATTCCACTGACCTTGGCACTTGCTGATTGCAATGACTTGTTTTACTGTTCCAGAAATGAAAACACCAAAACAACTACCTTGAAGGCCAGTGCAATAGTGCCTTGTTGAAAAAAAGCCTCGAGCCTTTACAGCTGTTTCATCAGCAGTACCAATGGAAGCAAATGATTCCAAGCTAACAAGTACCACTTCATAATGTTCAAGCACAGAAGACACTGCAGATACTCTGGTCAGTCATCTTGTAGGACAAAGAAGTTTTATACTATTATTCTTATTCAGTGGCTCATCAGGAAAGTCAATTATAACATGCACTAAAGCATCACTAAACTACTTCTTGATCTCCATGAACGATTGTAAAAAGCACCTAACTCTTGGACAAACTGAAGTGAATTGCTCACAAAGGGATTTGCGGCAGCTGTGTGCTGGGCAACAAGATTTGCACAGTGTGCAGAACAGTGGAAAAACAATGCAAGCGGATGCTCACTGCTGATAATAGCCTCACAACCATTGTATCGGCAGTTCATGTTAGCAGCGCCATCATAAGACTGAGCTCTTAGTTTTTCTATAGGTAGCATAATTCTGATCAGAACATTTTTTACTACAGCAGATGTTTTTCCGATCGTGTCTGGTGGGCTGAATAAACCAATAAAGTGTTCATTAACATTCAGAGCTTCATCAAAAAAACGAATGCATATCGATTCCTGCTCTAACCCATTGCAGTCCTATGTACCGTCAACCACAACACCAAACTGGCTTGATTCGGCGTTAACAGTGCACACTGTGTTTCTAACGATAGAATGAGCTAAAAGCCTCAGCATTTCTTTTTGGCAGTTATGCAATATGAAACTTGTAGTTTGATTTACCCACAACTTTAGTTAATGTTCGAAGCCTTTTGAAGTTCATCTAAAAAAATTGAAAGAGTGATATTAAGGTGGACCTCAGAACCCCCCTATGAATATTTCCCATGCAAAACAAGTAGCACAAAATGAATGATTTTTTTAATAAAAATGTAAATCTGTCTGCTTGCAAAATGTGAACCGATATGGAGCGGGGATGGCTTAGATGGTAGACGTCGGACTTGCAACTTAAAGGTTGCCAGTTCGAAACCCTGACAAGCAGCCGTGAACTTTCATATACCTGGTGTATATGATGCGGTGTTTGCAACGTATGCATTGAAAAATGGCCTGCGTCTGTCAGGCTGTGAATATTACAGACCATGAAATAAAAATAATTAAATTCTGAAAAGCATTCTGAATGTCTGCTTGCGAAAATTGAAAAAGCAGAAATTTAATTTTTATAATAACAATTCATTAATTTAAAACCATAAATATAAAAAAAAGAGTAGCTGGAGGAGTATTTGAGTAAGAAAAGAATATTTTTGCTTCAGGCAGCTATCACTATAACTACGCCTACCCAAAATATATTACTGAATAAAAATTCTGTTTCATGCTATGGTTGACGATTATTCTTGTATTAGGATAAGAGTTGAGAAATTATTGTATTTGAAAAACTGAGGGGGTCCATATTAAAATCGACCCCAGGACCCCCTAGCATCGCTGCCCATACATACTCACAATGTATTACTGTATTATCATTTTTTTATTCCATGGTTGACGATTAGGCTCGTATCAAAATTGCAGTTGAGAAATGTGTATTTTTAAAAGAGTAAAGGGGTCCTTATAAAGGTGAACCCCAGGATCCCTCAGAATTCTCGCCTACGCCATAGTGATAAAAAAGTAGGTGAAGGAGTATTTAAGTAAGCAAATAATATTTTTATTTTAGACAGCTATCACTATAACCACACATACTCACCATGTATTACTGTATAAACCTTTACTTTATGCCATGGTTGACGAGTATTCTCATATCAAAATAGAAATTTTTAAATACAAAAATGGAAAAAAAGTGGAGGGGTCCCTATTAAGGTGGACCCCCCCCCACTAAAATAAAGTAGGGGGTCCTGACCCCAGGATCCCCCCTGGATCGCCGCCCATGATTAGATGGAGTCTTGCAAGGAGATTGCTGCAATTTTACCACGTAAAGTTCAAACTTTTGGACATCGTAATCTTTAGAAGACTCTCGAAAACAGGTCTATTTCCTGTTATCTTTTTAAAAAACTATAAAAACACTTGAGACTATAAACTTTAAAGAATATTTTGTATGGAGCCAACTATTGCGTGATGTTTTGCCATTTCTGAAAGCGCATCTTCTGTGCATTAGAGCTCTTAGCGTTTAAGTGTCTTAGTTTGGTTATCATTTCTTTTTAAAGATAGCGATGTTGATGGAGATGACGATGATGGCGATGATGATGAAGATGACGAGGACGGCAATAATGATGGAGATGGTGATGATGATGATGATGGAGATGATGATGATGATGATGATGGAGATAGTGGTGATGATGATAGCCATTGTGGTGATGCTGATGGTGGTAATGGTGATGATTGAAGGGGATTTTGATGGTGGTGAAGATGGTGGAAAATTACGGCTTGAATAATGATAGGATGCAGTGCGGCAATTATTAGGCCTATGATGAAATAGTTATGATGATGAAGATAATGATGATGAAGATAATGATGATGAAGAAGATGATGATGATGAAGAAGATAATGAGGATGAAGAAGATAATGATGATGAGGTAGATAATAATGATGATGAGGTAGATAATAATGATGATGAGGTAGATAATGATGATGATGAGGTAGATAATGATGATAGATACGTTTCCAATAAACTTGAATTATTTTTGCAAAATCAAACATTCTTTTTTTAAAATACATTTTAACTCACATTTCCATTTCCTAAAGAAGCAGTCTTGAGAAAATTACTACCGCATCTGGCCACATCTGACCCATGCTATAGCATCACACCAAATGTCCCTCAATGATCATCAACACGGATGCTTTTAAATTATTTAGAAATTTCCTTGAAGGTGTCGCTTGAAGGCGCGAGTATTTGAATTTTTAAAGTCTAATTCCAAAATTAAAAACATAAAACTAGCGTATTAAACTTACTAAAGACTCCTTAAAACAATTCGCGTAGAGGTTTATCGCCTGAAATAGATTGGAAATTACTTCCAGTTGAAACCTCATCTTCATCCGGATGGCGTGGTGATGATAATAGTAGTGGTTGGATGATGGTAGGGGGGGGGGGGTAAGGGGTGGGAGGGGGATATGGTCGTTTTGACTTTGGCAAGATTACCTTCGTCGTATGCGCAGAAGCATTACATTTTGTTATTCGTGTTGTTACTCGGTTATTGTTTATTGTATTAATTTATTATGATGATGAATATTGTTTTTTTTGTTGGTTTATTGTTATTTTTATTATAGATAAATAACCATTTTTTAATGTTATTGATATTTTATTGTTGTGTTTTCTTCGCTGATCTATCGAGGTCTCAAGATGGACATAAAACCCGTCGAAATTAAATGAGAAAGCATACATATTAGTTCTCCATCATCCATCCATCCATTTATCCATCCATCCATACATCCATCCATCCATCCATCCATCCATCCATCCATCCATCCATCCATCCATCCATCCATCCATCCATCCATCCATCCATCCATCCATCCATCCATCCATCCATCCATCCATCCATCCATCCATCCATCCATCCATCCATCCATCCATCCATCCATCCATCCATCCATCCATCCATCCATCCATCCATCCATCCATCCATCCATCCATCCATCCATCCATCCATCCATCCATCCATCCATCCATCCATCCATCCATCCATCCATCCATCCATCCATCCATCCATCCATCCATCCATCCATCCATCCATCCATCCATCCATCCATCCATCCATCCATCCATCCATCCATCCATCCATCCATCCATCCATCCATCCATCCATCCATCCATCCATCCATCCATCCATCCATCCATCCATCCATCCATCCATCCATCCATCCATCCATCCATCCATCCATCCATCCATCCATCCATCCATCCATCCATCCATCCATCCATCCATCCATCCATCCATCCATCCATCCATCCATCCATCCATCCATCCATCCATTTAACGACTCTGCTACAGAGTCATGCACTCATTTCTAACTTCTCCATTCAAGCGTTCGCCACTAAAAGCAACTTCCCTGTCCTATCAAATACCTATTATTCTCTATTTAATTCCATTATTTATTCATTTGTTTATCCTTTCAAGAGCTCATTCGTTTACCCATTCATTCATCACTTAATTCATTTATCCATTAATTCATCTATTCTTTCACACATTAATTCAACTATTCATTCACCCATTCATTCATTCATCCATTTATACACCCATCTATCTATCTATCTATCTATCTATCTATCTATCTATCTATCTATCTATCTATCTATCTATCTATCTATCTATCTATCTATCTATCTATCTATCTATCTATCTATCTATCTATCTATCTATCTATCTATCTATCTATCTATCTATCTATCTATCTATCTATCTATCTATCTATCTATCTATCTATCTATCTATCTATCTATCTATCTATCTATCTATCTATCTATCTATCTATCTATCTATCTATCTATCTATCTATCTATCTATCTATCTATCTATCTATCTATCTATCTATCTATCTATCTATCTATCTATCTATCTATCTATCTATCTATCTATCTATCTATCTATCTATCTATCTATCTATCTATCTATCTATCTATCTATCTATCTATCTATCTATCTATCTATCTATCTATCTATCTATCTATCTATCTATCTATCTATCTATCTATCTATCTATCTATCTATCTATCTATCTATCTATCTATCTATCTATCTATCTATCTATCTATCTATCTATCTATCTATCTATCTATCTATCTATCTATCTATCTATCTATCTATCTATCTATCTATCTATCTATCTATCTATCTATCTATCTATCTATCTATCTATCTATCTATCTATCTATCTATCTATCTATCTATCTATCTATCTATCTATCTATCTATCTATCTATCTATCTATCTATCTATCTATCTATCTATCTATCTATCTATCTATCTATCTATCTATCTATCTATCTATCTATCTATCTATCTATCTATCTATCTATCTATCTATCTATCTATCTATCTATCTATCTATCTATCTATCTATCTATCTATCTATCTATCTATCTATCTATCTATCTATCTATCTATCTATCTATCTATCTATCTATCTATCTATCTATCTATCTATCTATCTATCTATCTATCTATCTATCTATCTATCTATCTATCTATCTATCTATCTATCTATCTATCTATCTATCTATCTATCTATCTATCTATCTATCTATCTATCTATCTATCTATCTATCTATCTATCTATCTATCTATCTATCTATCTATCTATCTATCTATCTATCTATCTATCTATCTATCTATCTATCTATCTATCTATCTATCTATCTATCTATCTATCTATCTATCTATCTATCTATCTATCTATCTATCTATCTATCTATCTATCTATCTATCTATCTATCTATCTATCTATCTATCTATCTATCTATCTATCTATCTATCTATCTATCTATCTATCTATCTATCTATCTATCTATCTATCTATCTATCTATCTATCTATCTATCTATCTATCTATCTATCTATCTATCTATCTATCTATCTATCTATCTATCTATCTATCTATCTATCTATCTATCTATCTATCTATCTATCTATCTATCTATCTATCTATCTATCTATCTATCTATCTATCTATCTATCTATCTATCTATCTATCTATCTATCTATCTATCTATCTATCTATCTATCTATCTATCTATCTATCTATCTATCTATCTATCTATCTATCTATCTATCTATCTATCTATCTATCTATCTATCTATCTATCTATCTATCTATCTATCTATCTATCTATCTATCTATCTATCTATCTATCTATCTATCTATCTATCTATCTATCTATCTATCTATCTATCTATCTATCTATCTATCTATCTATCTATCTATCTATCTATCTATCTATCTATCTATCTATCTATCTATCTATCTATCTATCTATCTATCTATCTATCTATCTATCTATCTATCTATCTATCTATCTATCTATCTATCTATCTATCTATCTATCTATCTATCTATCTATCTATCTATCTATCTATCTATCTATCTATCTATCTATCTATCTATCTATCTATCTATCTATCTATCTATCTATCTATCTATCTATCTATCTATCTATCTATCTATCTATCTATCTATCTATCTATCTATCTATCTATCTATCTATCTATCTATCTATCTATCTATCTATCTATCTATCTATCTATCTATCTATCTATCTATCTATCTATCTATCTATCTATCTATCTATCTATCTATCTATCTATCTATCTATCTATCTATCTATCTATCTATCTATCTATCTATCTATCTATCTATCTATCTATCTATCTATCTATCTATCTATCTATCTATCTATCTATCTATCTATCTATCTATCTATCTATCTATCTATCTATCTATCTATCTATCTATCTATCTATCTATCTATCTATCTATCTATCTATCTATCTATCTATCTATCTATCTATCTATCTATCTATCTATCTATCTATCTATCTATCTATCTATCTATCTATCTATCTATCTATCTATCTATCTATCTATCTATCTATCTATCTATCTATCTATCTATCTATCTATCTATCTATCTATCTATCTATCTATCTATCTATCTATCTATCTATCTATCTATCTATCTATCTATCTATCTATCTATCTATCTATCTATCTATCTATCTATCTATCTATCTATCTATCTATCTATCTATCTATCTATCTATCTATCTATCTATCTATCTATCTATCTATCTATCTATCTATCTATCTATCTATCTATCTATCTATCTATCTATCTATCTATCTATCTATCTATCTATCTATCTATCTATCTATCTATCTATCTATCTATCTATCTATCTATCTATCTATCTATCTATCTATCTATCTATCTATCTATCTATCTATCTATCTATCTATCTATCTATCTATCTATCTATCTATCTATCTATCTATCTATCTATCTATCTATCTATCTATCTATCTATCTATCTATCTATCTATCTATCTATCTATCTATCTATCTATCTATCTATCTATCTATCTATCTATCTATCTATCTATCTATCTATCTATCTATCTATCTATCTATCTATCTATCTATCTATCTATCTATCTATCTATCTATCTATCTATCTATCTATCTATCTATCTATCTATCTATCTATCTATCTATCTATCTATCTATCTATCTATCTATCTATCTATCTATCTATCTATCTATCTATCTATCTATCTATCTATCTATCTATCTATCTATCTATCTATCTATCTATCTATCTATCTATCTATCTATCTATCTATCTATCTATCTATCTATCTATCTATCTATCTATCTATCTATCTATCTATCTATCTATCTATCTATCTATCTATCTATCTATCTATCTATCTATCTATCTATCTATCTATCTATCTATCTATCTATCTATCTATCTATCTATCTATCTATCTATCTATCTATCTATCTATCTATCTATCTATCTATCTATCTATCTATCTATCTATCTATCTATCTATCTATCTATCTATCTATCTATCTATCTATCTATCTATCTATCTATCTATCTATCTATCTATCTATCTATCTATCTATCTATCTATCTATCTATCTATCTATCTATCTATCTATCTATCTATCTATCTATCTATCTATCTATCTATCTATCTATCTATCTATCTATCTATCTATCTATCTATCTATCTATCTATCTATCTATCTATCTATCTATCTATCTATCTATCTATCTATCTATCTATCTATCTATCTATCTATCTATCTATCTATCTATCTATCTATCTATCTATCTATCTATCTATCTATCTATCTATCTATCTATCTATCTATCTATCTATCTATCTATCTATCTATCTATCTATCTATCTATCTATCTATCTATCTATCTATCTATCTATCTATCTATCTATCTATCTATCTATCTATCTATCTATCTATCTATCTATCTATCTATCTATCTATCTATCTATCTATCTATCTATCTATCTATCTATCTATCTATCTATCTATCTATCTATCTATCTATCTATCTATCTATCTATCTATCTATCTATCTATCTATCTATCTATCTATCTATCTATCTATCTATCTATCTATCTATCTATCTATCTATCTATCTATCTATCTATCTATCTATCTATCTATCTATCTATCTATCTATCTATCTATCTATCTATCTATCTATCTATCTATCTATCTATCTATCTATCTATCTATCTATCTATCTATCTATCTATCTATCTATCTATCTATCTATCTATCTATCTATCTATCTATCTATCTATCTATCTATCTATCTATCTATCTATCTATCTATCTATCTATCTATCTATCTATCTATCTATCTATCTATCTATCTATCTATCTATCTATCTATCTATCTATCTATCTATCTATCTATCTATCTATCTATCTATCTATCTATCTATCTATCTATCTATCTATCTATCTATCTATCTATCTATCTATCTATCTATCTATCTATCTATCTATCTATCTATCTATCTATCTATCTATCTATCTATCTATCTATCTATCTATCTATCTATCTATCTATCTATCTATCTATCTATCTATCTATCTATCTATCTATCTATCTATCTATCTATCTATCTATCTATCTATCTATCTATCTATCTATCTATCTATCTATCTATCTATCTATCTATCTATCTATCTATCTATCTATCTATCTATCTATCTATCTATCTATCTATCTATCTATCTATCTATCTATCTATCTATCTATCTATCTATCTATCTATCTATCTATCTATCTATCTATCTATCTATCTATCTATCTATCTATCTATCTATCTATCTATCTATCTATCTATCTATCTATCTATCTATCTATCTATCTATCTATCTATCTATCTATCTATCTATCTATCTATCTATCTATCTATCTATCTATCTATCTATCTATCTATCTATCTATCTATCTATCTATCTATCTATCTATCTATCTATCTATCTATCTATCTATCTATCTATCTATCTATCTATCTATCTATCTATCTATCTATCTATCTATCTATCTATCTATCTATCTATCTATCTATCTATCTATCTATCTATCTATCTATCTATCTATCTATCTATCTATCTATCTATCTATCTATCTATCTATCTATCTATCTATCTATCTATCTATCTATCTATCTATCTATCTATCTATCTATCTATCTATCTATCTATCTATCTATCTATCTATCTATCTATCTATCTATCTATCTATCTATCTATCTATCTATCTATCTATCTATCTATCTATCTATCTATCTATCTATCTATCTATCTATCTATCTATCTATCTATCTATCTATCTATCTATCTATCTATCTATCTATCTATCTATCTATCTATCTATCTATCTATCTATCTATCTATCTATCTATCTATCTATCTATCTATCTATCTATCTATCTATCTATCTATCTATCTATCTATCTATCTATCTATCTATCTATCTATCTATCTATCTATCTATCTATCTATCTATCCATCCATTCATCCATGCATGCATTCATCTGCCCATCTATTTGGATAACCTCCATTAAACTCTCCACAAGCCATTGCTCGCATTATCCGTGCGCATGCATTCATTTGTATCCTATAAATCACTCTATTTATTGTTATTTATAATTCATTTGTATCCTATAAATCACTCTATTTATTGTTATTTATAATAAATATTAGTAGTAGTAGTATTATTAGTATAAGTAGTAGTATTATTAATTTTTATTGATATATTAATTTAATTATACTAACTAACCTTATTATTATCATTAAATACCTTCTATCTTCTTTCTTTCTCCAAATCACCCCTCCTCTTCCATTCCTTCATCCTTCCATCTCTCCATCTTTCCATTCCTCCATCCTTCCATTCCTCCATCCTTCCATCCCTCCATCCTTCCATCCTTTCATCCCTCTATCCCTCCATCCTTCCATTCTTCCATCCTTCCATCCCTTTATATTTCCATTCCTCCATCCCTCCATCTTTCCATCTCTCTATCTTTCCATCTCTCCAATCCTCCATCCCTTCATCCTTCCATCTCTCTATACTTCCATTCTTTCATCCCTCTATCCTTCTATTCCTCCATCCTTCCATTCCTCCATCCTTCCATCCTTCCATCTTTCCATCCTTCCATCCCTTCATCCTTCCATCCTTCCATCTCTCCATCCCTTTATCCTTCTATCCCTCCATCCCTCCATCCTTCCATCCTTCCATCTTTCCATCCTTCCATCCCTCCATCCCTTCATCCTTCCATCTCTCTATACTTCCATTCTTCTATCTCTCCTTCTTTCCATCCTTCCATCTTTCCATCCCTCCAACCCTCCATCCCTTCATCCTTCCATCTCTCTATACTTCCATCCTTCTATCCCTCTATCCTTCTCTTCCTCCATCCTTCCATTCCTCCATCCTTCCATTCTTCCATCCTTCCATATAATCATTCAGTTCTCTTCTTTCCTTTCCTGCTGACACAATAGAACCTCAAAATGGAGAGAGCGTCCCACAGGAATGCCACTCTCGCTTCTTTCCTGACAAATTACACATCGACTTCCCACAAGAAAGCCGATGCAGGAAAGTCAAACAATGCACTTTCCGTGAGGAGAACTTCTTGGAGAGTTTTTCTAATTTATAAACAAAGTTTTTGTTGTTTTTTTTCCTTTAGAACATTAAATTCAAAGAGTCTTCTACTGGAATTTTTTTCAGATATTATGAGGGAGAATGATGGAGGTAAATGGATTGATGGAATATACTTGAATAATCTTTCAAAAATAAAGCTCTAGATAAATGTTGAGTCGCTAAATGAAGTTAAAAGGTTGAAGGGTTCACGTTTCAGTGGAGAAGGAGTGGTATTGACCAAGGCCCGTCATAATGTTATCTCTTCTTCTTTATCCAATTCAACATCTTCAACTGGACTCGCAATCAATCGACCTTTTGAGGACTTCAATTCACATACACACGCGCACAATCACACACACACACACACACACACACACACACACACACACACACACACACACACACACACACACACACACACACACACACACACACACACACACACACACACACACACACACACACACACACACACACACACACACACACACACACACACACACACACACACACACACACACACACACACACACACACACACACACACACACACACACACACACACACACACAAACACACACACACACACACACACATCCATTTATCTTCACAGTCTTCTCGAAGTTTCGAGGAATTCAAAAGTCTTTTAAAACATCAAATTGGAAAAAAGTTTAATTTAATTAAATTTTTTAAAGTACTTAATCACAAAATTAGCACCTTCTACTTGGAAAAAACCTTAAAAACAATTTCAATTCCAACAACACACACAAAAGCAACAAAAGCATCCACAACAACACTACCGCATACCCACAACCTCCACGCGGTGCGGTGGGGGGCGCTTGCGCCTCAAATGTGGGTACTTTCGGCCACCCTGCCAGGGCAGACTATGCAAGTCAGCCCAGGAGACAACAAACTCATCTCTGGACAGACTGTCCAGCCCTGGAACAAGGGCTGGGCAAGAACACAAGAGAACTGACTCAAGAGCCTGGCAGGGCAGCGCAGCTGGACGAGACTATTCTCCCCAGACTGCTGAACAACACAACGAAATACAACAACAACCACAACAACACTTAGCAAAACAACACCCACATCCACAACAACAACCCCAAACATATCCACACACCAACAACAACGCCAAAATTATCCACACACCAACAACAACCCCAAAATTACCCACACACCAACAACAACCACAACACCCACAACAGCAACAATCACAACAACACCCACAACAACAAAACCCCCAAAATCCTTGACCCTTACAACTCCACCCCAACCTACCAACCGACCAACTGACCGTCCGCAGGCCTCTTTCTCTCGATGGAAAGTCACAACAACACGCAACAGCACTACCTGGACGAGGGCGGGTCGGTGACGCTGACTTGCAATTTCGAAGCGCACAACTACAACTTTTTCAACTCGCCGGTGGTGTGGACAAAGCAGCAGATGAACGAGGTCACTCTAATCACGCACGCTGGAAACATCAACGAACCCTTTGTCGATGCTAACAGGTGTGTTTGCGTTGGTCGTGGTGGTGTGCTTGCGTTGTTGGATGGGATCTTGGCAGGGAGTTTTGGGGATATGGGATAGTGATTTTAAAGGATTGAATAGCAGGATGTTACTTGCAGTAGTCTAGGTTGGTGTGATAAGATACAAGTTCATTCACGCAAACTAGCAAAACTAACAAAGAAAACAAATAACACACACAAACATACAAAAAAACAAAAAAACACAAAAACAAAAACACACACACCCAAACAAACACACAGTAGGTTCGAGGTCTCATACAGCGAACATGGTCCCAGACATCACGTTGAGTTGTCGATACTAGGTGGGTGGGCGGAGGGAGGTTAGGGGAGGAGAGATGTAGAATAAAAGTGGAGGGAGAAGGAAAGGGAGAGAAGGGAAGAAAAGAAAGAGAGAGGAGGGAAGAAAAGAGAAGGAAGGGGGAAAGAGAGAGAGTGAGGGGAAGGGATAAGATACTAGGAGTTTCAAATGCTTACAATAACGACATAACGTGTAATTGAAGCAGAATTATTCATTTCCACCCCGAAGTTCGATACTTTCATTCTGCTCTCTTTTCATTCTTTCAAGTAATTCCTCCCCCAATTCATCCTCACTCCTTCTTAAACCTTCCATCTTTCCTACCACCACTACCACTTGGCCATTACACAACCATCCCTTTTATTCCCTTCACTGTGTCATTCATCTAATCTTTTTCCTTTTTCTTTCTCTTCCTTTCTTTCTTTCTTCATTTCTCTTTCTTTTATCCCCCTTTCTTTTTTTCTCTCCACCACTCCCTTCTCGATTCTCTATCAATTAGTGACCAAATTTGTAACGTCCAAATCCTGTTACGTCAGAATTAAGCTTAACTTGTCTAAGTAGTTTTTTCAATTTTTAAAAATTACTAGAAAAGGTTTTGCAATTGAATTTTTAACAAAAATTCAATTTTTAACATACATTAAGATGTACATTGAAATATAAATTATTGAATATTCAGAAAATAAAATTAATGAGAAAAATTATATTATAAATTGGTACCAGAAAGTTTACAAATGAAAACGCTTGGAATGTTTAAAGATTCATTGTTTTTGGCGAAAAATTGGTCTAAAAACACTAAAATTGTAAATAAGTATATATTTCATGGCAGAAAGGTGGCATGAAAAATGAACTTATCCGTGATGGAATGACTGGAAAACCCCATCTCAGTAAAAATATTTTTTTATAAAAATTGGAAAAAGGGGAAAAAAGGGATAAGTAAGAAAAAGAATGATTTATTTCAGTCGTTTTGTAGTTAAAAAACGTTAAACATATGGAAAAGGCAGCTCAAAATTAAAAGAAAATATGTAATGATGCAATTTGTAAAACATTCCTTTCATGGGGAAGATGATAGTAATGATGCTTTATGGTAAGCCACAGACACCACAACCACATATCCACACCACAACCACTACAACCACACAGCACACACCACCACAACTACACCACTTCCACAATCACCACGAAAACCACATAACCACCACCACACACATTTCACCACACAACCACAACCACTACCACAAAGCCACAACCACTACAACTACACAGACGTCACCACACTCGACAGCGGCAACTACACATGTGAAGTGAGAGGACCCAAGTATGTCAAGCTAGGTCATCTGACCCACTATGTCTATGTCAAAGGTCGTCACCATCATCATCATCACCATCGTCTTCATCGTCGTCATCATCATCATCATTATAATCATCATCCTCACCATAATCATCATCATCATCACTACCATCATCATCAGCATCATAAGCATAATCATCATTCTCATCATCATCTTTTCTCTTCCTCCTCCTCCTTCTTTTTTTCATCCTCTTTCTCTTACCCTTTTTTTCCTCTGTTTCCTTCTTCTCATCATCACAACCATCATTATCACCACTATCACCATCATCCTCACCATCATCATCACCATCATCATCCTTCTTTTTTTTTTACTTCTTCATTCTCTTCCTAATCATTCTCCTTCCCATCATGCTACGTTATTTATTAGGATATTCAACATTTGTCATGAAAAATCAATCGGAATTAGTCGATCGATCATTCCAGCAAAACTCTTCGCCGCACGCTAGCACACACTCTCTTTTTCTTTATAATGCAATTTCTTCTTTTTTTATAGTTTTCTCATTTTAAACACAAAAATGTTTTTTTATAAATGTCTTCTATTTTTTTTATTTTTTTCTGCACGAAAATGCATTAAAAAATCAATCTCTCTTTTTTTTTCTTTTTTTAGTTTTTCTTCTTAAAGACCTTTCCCGCGCACACGCATCGATCATGCAGAGAACGTGAACAAATTGAGCCATCCGTCAGGCGAACACTTATTCGAGCACAAGACATAATTACCTCGACGCTCAAGCAAGCGTCTCGACTGCCTTCTGATCACTCTTCTCAGAAATCAAGCCTGGCATGCTTGGGCTATTCTTACTTCCATTCCTCTTTCATGCGGCCCTTCGGCCTGTTTGATGCGGCCCCCAGACAACTAGTCCATTTTGGCTATTTTCGTCAAAGACTGCATGCAAGCCATTTGCAAAGAAGTCTGTTCTGAGAAAAGACCTGTTCAACCAAGTGCCATTGTCACGGATGACTTTCCAGCGCCGGGTGGTTGATTTATCCAATGACGTTTGTAAACAGTTGCGTGACAAGCCTGCCATTTGCAAGTATTTTTCAATTGCCTTAGATGAGAGCACGGATAACGTTGACACAGCACAGCTTTTGTTTTTTGTTCGTGCGGTGGATGAAAACTGCAAATTAACTCAGGAATTAGCAGGAATGGCCTCACTACGTGGACGTACAACTGGTGCAGATATTTTTGGAAGAGTGAAATCTGTTCTTGACGTTCAGTGGCCAAAGCTCTGTAGTGTTACTACTGACGGTGCACCCGCCATGACTGGTAAAGAATTAGGACTTGTTGCTCATCTGCGATCACATTTGCGAGACTTAGGAATTCAAACAGACACCATCCACGCATACCACTGCATCAAGAGTCACTGTGTACACGAGTCATTAATTTTGATAATGTTATGAAATTTGTTTTTAAATCAGTGAACTTCATATGAGCAAAAGGAATTAACTATCGACAATTCATATCACTCTTGTGTAAGGTGCTTATGTCGGGGAAAAGTTCTAACTAGGTTTGTTGAGTTACGAAAGGAAATCTGTGAATTCCTTGTTACCAAAGGCAAAGACACAGATAAACAGTGGTCGGCAGACTTAGCATTTTTGACAGACATAACAGAACACTTAAATAATTTGAATCTGCGTCTTCAAGGCAAAGATCACTACATCTTTGATATGTGCCAAGAGCTGCTGTCATTCACCTTGAAGCTACGACTGTTTTGTTCGAATCTGTTAATTTATGTCATTTTCTTATTTGTTCAGTTTTTCAGAAGGAATACCAGTGTGACTTCAAAAAATACCACGACAAATGTGAAACGTTACTAAAGGAATTTAATGAACGTTTTGACGCATTCAGGGAGCATAAGAATTTATTCAACTTTATCCGTGACCCTTTCTCTTGTGCTGTAGAATCCGTACCTGAGCAATGTCAGTTAGAAGTCATTGATCTTCAATGTTCACCAGAATTAAAGTCTGCGTATCAGCATAACTCCATTTTAACTTTTTATGGAAGTCTAAGTTCAGTTAAATATGGAGCGGTCAAAGATTTGGCTGGCCGAATCTTGTCTGAATTTGGCAGCACATACGTGTGTGAACAAACGTTTTCAGTCATGAACACAAATAAAAATAAACTGAGATCATCTTTGACTGATGATAATCTTTGTTCGATTTTGAGGCTTGCAACAACAGATCTCGAACCCAATATTGACAATGTTGTTGCAACCATTCAAGCTCAACCTTCTCATTATACTAACATTTAGTTATTCATACATTTTTAAATAACGTTATTTTTTTTATGACATTTATTAAAAACTTGCATTCTTTGAGTTTTTAAAATTTAGTTATTCATACATGTTTAAATAACGTTATTTTTTTATGAAATTCATTAAAAATTTGCATTCTTTGAGTTGTTTTATTGTGTCATCTATGTGCACGCTGATGCGGCCCTTGGCGCCCAGGGACTCAGTAATTTTGGCCCTCAGGCTGAAAAAGGTTGTGCACTCCTGGCTTAGATGGCAAAATCGTTAGACCTGCAACTTAAAGGTCGCCAGTTCAAATCCCTGTTCAGCCAACCGTGAGTTATCATATACCTAGTATATATGATGCGGTGTTTCACGACTTATGTCGTGTGAATGTCGCCTCAGTTGCGTGCCTTGGCGCATTATAAATACGTATTATTATTATATATTATTGGAAAATAAACGCCATCGGTCTTGGGCCCCCCATCATATCGTTTGCGTTCTTTCTAGTTGTTCTTGAGAATGCTGCCGATGACCATGTTTTTCTTGCGCGCTTTTAACTTTTCCCATTCCCATTTAGTGTTAGGTTTTTCAATTATCTTCTAATCCATTTGGAGTATTTGCCCCAGCCACTGGTGTTGTCGTTGGTGAACTCTTTGAACTATCGTCTCTGCCTGCTTGCGCACCTTCCTGGCGTCGTCTTTTCTCGTCTTGTCCATCATATAAATCCGGGATACATTTTGTATCCCTTGACATCCCATTGTATCCCCTGACATCCCATTGTATCCCTTGACATCCCATTGTATCTCTTGACATCCCATTGTATCTCTTGACATCCCATTGTATCCCCTGACATCCCATTGTATCCCTTGACATCCCATTGTATCCCTTGACATCCCATTGTATTCTATTGTATCTCCTTGTATGTATCTTATTTTATCCAAAGTATTTTACTGAATGTCACTATTTTAAAAACAAGCAGTTTATTAAACTAAATTCTAGTGGTTAAAGCTTGTTTGCAACAATGCCACTCCAACCGCACTCGTGATTGCACTGAATTCAGTTTGAAGATTTGAATTTAATTATTTATTTGTTATTTAAATTCTTTTTTGTAAAATCTTTTGAAATTCTTAACATTCAACTCTACGATCTTGTTCTTATTTCTTTTTTTTTGACACTTGGATAAGTGGATGAGTGGATAAGTGGATTATGGATGAGTAAATGAGTGGATAAATGGATTAGTGGATGAGTTAATGAGTGGATGAGTTAATGAGTGAATGAGTGGAGAAGTGAATAAGTAGAGGAATAGATGGATGAATTAATGGATGAAGGGGTGAGTAGGTGAGGCTCAGATACCTTTGAAGCACAAACTTTAAATAGAACTCTTTCATCTAAAAATTCATACACTCAGTGTTTTGATGCAGTTCTTACTTTTCAGCACCCACCTTCATCACTCTCGTGACTCAGCTACCACGCAGTCACATCCATCTACACACAAACTACACCACCATCACCACCCACCAACCACCACCACCCATCTCAACAGCACCCATCAAAGACCTTCTGATCATCTACAACAAACAACCGGTCTCCTCGCTCACTTCTGACACCACCAAGGTGGAGGTGGTCGAAGACACTCCCATCTCGCTCGAATGCATTTCCATCGGGGGCTACCCGCCTCCTCGTCTGGAGATCCTCGTTGGAAAAAGAAACATCACCAAGATTTTTTTTTCTCGCTCTACAACCGTTTTAAGCAAAACTGTCGGAATGAGGTTGATGACGTGCACTACGCAGCTGTGGAGCCATGATCTAGTGTTGGTTAGGGTGTAGGGGGATGGTTTTGGGTGTTTTGTGGTTTTGGGTGTTTTGTGTAGTGTGGTGTGTTTGGTGTAGTGTGGTGTGGTGGTGTGGTGGTGTGATGTGTTGTTTGATTATAGAGTTGAAATGATTTGCACTAAAATTTGAGAATTTATATTTTAATAACAACTTTTAAAGTTTTTTTTATATAAAAACCTGTATCACTAGCCTAAAAAGTCTCATTCTTCAACCCGATCTTTTTGTAGTTGTAATAAAGAGCTTTTTGAATTGACTAATTTTAAATTCAATTCGATTAATTTCAATCATTTTCTCAAAAAAATTTAATCTAAAACTCATTTTTCATCATTTAAAGTTTCGAAAGTATTTTAAATTCAATTCTTCGTTCTTTTAATCATTCTGATTGCCCTTCAAAACGACAATGCTTGCTCTGATCAGAGAAGTAATGACCACTCCTAACATACTTTTATGTCCCGCTTCCCATCAATACTCGAACAATTTATTAAACCAATTTGCCATCATGAGCGTTCGTAACAGGGACTTTAGACGGGCTTTATGTATTTTGGTTTGTGTGTCTATGTGTGTTTGTCTGTGTGTGTTTGTCTATCTGTGTTTGTCTATGTGTGTTTGTCTATGTGTTTTTGTCTATGTGTTTTTGTCTATGTGTGTTTGTCTATGTGTGTTTGTCTATGTGTGTTTGCCTATGTGTGTTTGTATATGTGTGTTTATTCTATGTGTGTTTGTCTATGTGTGTTTATGTCTACCAGCCACGTTACCACACAGACTGGGCAGAGATGATGACGGCTTGAGACTAAAATGTTCGGCCAACATCGTTACCTTGACCACTGTCACCAGATTCGTCAGACTGAACGTCCTATGTGGGTATCTTGATCTGCCCACCATACCACATCGTCACCTCACCACACACATTCCATCAATTAATCTTTAATCAATTGTGTGCAATTATTTTAAACCAGAAATGGGCAAATTAAACACTATTTTAATTTATTTACAAATTTAAAATTATTCCAAAAATATTAATTTCGTTAAATATTACAAATTAAAATAATAATTTAAATTATGTAATTGTATTAATTAAATTACATTAATTTCCGTCTCTGTTCTGCACCCACATTGCCTCACTACGCCGAAGCATATCAAATTCATGCATCGTCATTCAGCTTCCAAGCCTCATCACCGCATCATCATCACTCTTCCAAACAAAACCATCAAAAAAACGTTTCAACGTTCCTTTCTCCATTAAACTCACTTAAGACTACCCTGAGATTCTAAGAATTTGTTAAATTTATTTTAACCTACTTTTATTTAATGAGTAATTAAATTTTAAATGAATTTTTTGGTAATTTAATGAATTATTGAATTTAAAGTCACTACTTCTCAAGACCCATCACCAAGGCAGCACTTTACTTTCGCCATTCGAAGCTATCAATCAGCTTTGCTCGTCTGCCTTTTTTGCGCCATTACGAAAATGATGATGATGATGATGATGATGATGATGATGATGATGATGATGATGATGAAGCGATGTGATGATGATGATTGCGAATTAATGGAATTGTATTTTGGTGGAAAGATTGAAAAGGTTTTTCTATCCCTTTTCGCTTTATTAATAAAATAAAGCAATTTGAAAGAAGTGAAAAAACAAGGTTTAAGGCCGTCACAATCAAAACAATTAATTTTGCAACAAAAAGAACGAAAAATGTTTTTTGAAGAAAAAAATGAATTGAGCGCTCCTAGGAATGCTTAATTCATCACTGCATGATGGATGGAGGGTTGTGGAAAAGTGAATTATAAAAACAGATGAGTCGCAAAGATGTTTTGCGGTAGTTTTAATTTTAAAAATTGCTCTTTTAGCGCCCCTTCAGTGAACTGTCCTCCACGCCTTCCACTTTCTTGGCACTTTTCCAAGTTAATGTTGTTTTACGCTTGCTCCCAAAACCACTTCAAATCTTTCACATCACTCCGCCTTTTGTCTCACCACAAAGCACTTTTCTAACGCAAAATTTGAACTTGAACACAACTCTTTGCAGCAATCAAACCACCAATATTTCTCTAAAACCGCACAACTCTCATCATCATCACGATCATCATCATCATCATCATTATCCTCATCATCATCATTATCATCATCATCATTATCATCATCATCATCATCATCAAGCGGGCGCAGATAATGAGCCAAGAGGCCTCTTATTCCACGGCACGACAATCCAAGCACAACTCTACAACCAATAAACCACCACTATTTCGACAAACTCCCACAACTTTCCATCAAAAAACTACCCTTAACTATTCATCCAAGCATTCCTTCTTTTTCAAAAATCCCACAACTTTTCACCAATGAACCATCACTAACTTTTCACCCAAGCATTCCCCACCTTCCTCGCAGACGCTCCTAAAGCGACTTGCAGGGACACGCAGGCGGTGGTCGGCGACTCGAACGTCACGCTGGTGTGCAACATTAGCGGGAAGCCACCGGTGCATTCCTTCAAGTGGCTCGTTGGCGATGTTGTCCTCACGCCCAACGAGGCAAACGCCCTGTATGCCGCACAAGTCAGGGTTTGTAGGTGGTCTTTTTGGGTGCTTTTGGGGGCTTTTGACAGTATGTTTTTATGTGGTCTTGGTTGTCTGTATATGGAAAAAACTTGTATAAAGTCTTGAAAATATAGTTTTCAAAGATAAGGACCGTCTTTTGAGGCCTCAGAAGACATCGAGACATGTTTTTAGGCTCGTTTAGAAGCCTTAAATTATCCTCGCTGCTAAAAGGTCGTGCTTTAGAAAAAATATAAAAAAACGAATAAAAAATATAAAATGGACTTTTATGAAAATTATAAAACTTTAAAAGTAATAATAAAATTAAAATAATACTACTTTTAAAATAATAAAACTTTTAAAATAATAATACTTTTTAAACAATACTACTTTTTAAATAATTTTACTTTTAAAATAAAAATACCATAGATATAGTATATGGGTTAATCCAGATTCGACTACAGACTTTGTGTCTTTTCATAATTAAATGTATAATAAAAAAAATTTAAATCTTTAATATGCCCATGTATGTATTATTCATTAAAATAATATTTTTAAGAACAAGACTTGAATTAATCTTTTTTAAATAATCGAATATTTTTTCAGATTATGGTAAGCGGGACACTTACACTAAGTAGTACTATTATTCTCTAGGTATTGGGAGATCAGCAATTAAATTTCATCTAAAGAACGATATAAAATGTTGTGTAGTTGTCTTTATTTTTAATATTGCACAATCGTTTCTAGAAACAAAAATGACGAAAATTTTTTTTATTTAAAATGGATAATAGATGAAAGTATCAGATTTTGTCGAAGTCTGCTTTCTTCGATTACGAGAGTTTTTAGACGCGCTGCCTGAAGAAGACGGTGATTTCGGTTCCATCTTCACTGACACGTGAGGCTTGTCCAAGGAAGCAGCTGTCATCACTACCGAATCAGGTTTTAAAGTGGGAATCAAATGCCTTGCGCTGCATGCGCACCCGGGCACATCTCCCTTTGCGCTTCTCCCGATCGCGAGCGGCGGTGCTCCGATTTTTAGTTGTTCCAGAACTTGATGTGCTGGTCACAGAAACAGTAGTCAGTGATCTGGACACTTGAGGGGTTGAGGTTCGCTGCAGGATAACTGGGCTGCTGGTACTGGCAGCTACTGGTAGATCGAGGTTAAGTGGAGAAGATTGAGTCTGCTGCTGCTGCTTCTTTCGTGACCGCTGCAGACGTTTTTTCTCTCTTTCGTACTGCTCACTTTCCGCGTACGGTGCACGAAGCTTTCTTAGATTCTCTGTACTTTTTGGCTGCAGCTCTTTTACGTTCATTGTATATTTCTCTGTTTTCGGTTTCCATTTTTTCTCGATAACGTTGAGAAGCCTCTCGGTTTTTTTTGGTCAATTGGTGCCATCTAAAAAAGAAAATAGTATTGGAACAAAGCAATATTATCAAGAAGTTCATAATAATGTATTCATGTCCCCAATTCTCACTATCAGAATCGGGAAAATTAATCTTATTTCATTAATTGAAAAGCTTCATTAAAAATATTATTAGACGAAGCTTATATCAAAATATTTTTCAAACATTGCCTTATTCAATGAATAATATGAAACAACTTTAAAATATACTGTAAAGTCGTGACACCTAATACTAGTATAATGAGAATTGGGGAATTTTGTGCTAACGTCAGGGTATGCATGATAGGATATGTTGATATTTTTCTATAAAAAAGAAACATAAGAGCCCGATATTATAAATTTACCTTCCTATACCCATGAACTGTCTTAATAAAAAAAGTAAAAATTTAATACTCACCTGTTTCTTGATAAATCACAATGATCAGAGGGTAAAAACGCTAAAATCAGAAGTGAGAAATTGTGAAAAATAACAAAATAGCCGAAAGCTCAATCAATCAATCAATCAATCAATCACTAATGATTTGTATAGCGCCCTTTACTAAGTGAACAAAGGCGCTCTTCAAATAAATTTGTTAAATAAAACGGTTTTTAGACCACTACCAATAATGTATATATATAAATTTAAATATATATATAAACACACAATCAATCTCAATAATCCAACCTCACCCACCCCACCATGACAATCACCGCCAAAAAATCACTATCACCATAAATAAAAAATTCAATCATCACAACAATACCAACACTCATACCACAGCACAATCATCACCACATCATCCTCAAAACACAATCATCATTCTTCTCAATTTTCTGTCTTGCCACTGGTGCCGAGGCTGCGAAAGAGGGTGAAGGAGAAGTCCTTGCCAACGCTGGTACTGCTGCTGCTATGGAAAGCTTTCTCCTTCATCCTTTCTCCTTGAGCGCTTTGATTCCCTGCGGCCATCTTGGTCTGCTGCGGCCATTCTCGACAGATTCAAAACAACCAACATTCGCACTAAAAACATTATAATTAATTAAATTTAATTTTTATTTAGACTTAAGATTCTAAAATTTTAATATATTATACCCAAAACCGTTTATTCTACAAATTTATTTGAGCGGCTGCCAAAATGGCAGCCGCTCAAAGCTGATATAAAATATTGTTTTTTAAAGTTGAGAGAAGCAAAACCACGTCTTTAAATAATAATGAATAAATCAAAAGAACTAACTAATACATAAACTTAAATATTTAATATTAAAGATCTGTTAGCAAATTTAAGACATGCGTTTTTAGTCTATTTTTAACTTCTGAATAGCTATAAAGTATAATATAGTAATATTTATTTTTAAAAATTTACAGGGATAATATTTTTATATTCCTTTTCTTTAAAAAAATGCATCCAGTCTTTGATACGATTTTCCATTCTTTTGAAAAACAAGTAAGACACGGAAAATCGTAAGTATGTAATCGATTCTGGATTAACACATATACTACTTGTTGTTTGTAGGATATCTATGAAGAATACTTATAAATAATAATACTTTAAAATAAAATAACTTTTATATATAAAAAACTTTTATATATAAAAAACTTTTATATATAAAAAACTTTTATATATAAAAAACTTTTATATATAAAAAACTTTTATATATACAAAACTTTTATATATAAAAAACTTTTATATATAAAAAACTTTTATATATAAAAAACTTTTATATATAAAAAACTTTTATATATAAAAAACTTTTATATATAAAAAACTTTTATATATAAAAAACTTTTATATATAAAAAACTTTTATATATAAAAAACTTTTATATATAAAAAACTTTTATATATAAAAAACTTTTATATATAAAAAACTTTTATATATAAAAAACTTTTATATATAAAAAACTTTTATATATAAAAAACTTTTATATATAAAAAACTTTTATATATAAAAAACTTTTATATATAAAAAACTTTTATATATAAAAAACTTTTATATATAAAAAACTTTTATATATAAAAAACTTTTATATATAAAAAATTTTTATATATAAAAAACTTTTATATATAAAAAAACTTTTATATATAAAAAACTTTTATATATAAAAAAATTTATATATAAAAAACTTTTATATATAAAAAACTTTTATATATAAAAAACTTTTATATATAAAATAACTTTTATATATAAAAAACTTTTATATATAAAAAACTTTTATATATAAAAAACTTTTATATTTAAAAATTTATATATAAAAACTTTTATATATAAAAAACTTTTATATATAAAAAACTTTTATATATAAAAAACTTTTATATATAAAAAACTTTTATATATAAAAAACTTTTATATATAAAATAACTTTTATAAATAAAAAACTGTTATATATAAATAACTTTTATAAATAAAACCTTTTTTAATAATGGAGTTTAGATGACAAAAAGTGTAGATCATCGTTAGTTCGCTCGACTGAGATGTCCAAATGCTTTCAAAACACGAATAATTCTGCTCCAACCCCAGAAAAAGAATCTCCCATAAAGCGTTGTTTGCATCTAAAAGCTCTGATCTTTTGTTATAAAGGTACAGCTTTGAGGTAGAATAAAAACTTGTGTCCAGGTAATTGTGCTGTACTGCGATCTATATTTTAATTTTAATGAAAAAATATAGAAGTCTACAACTTTGAAGCCTTTTTTATAATTGTTGCTGTTTTCAAATGTTATATCTTGTACTTGCGTTTAATAAATAATTCTTTTTTCAAAAGACCTGTGTCACGTTTGCAGGCGACAACAGAAGCACTAAATTCTTCTATAAGCCAAAAGCCCAAATTAAAACGCCCTACCTTTTGAAGCATCGAAATATCTATGTAGAACCACGGCAAAAAATTCTTAACCATAATAGTTTGTAACTTTTGTTTTGCATCTTCACCCTTAACCTCGCATTTATCAGCGTCCCTTCACTGGCTCGACAGCGCTCCATTATGCAAACCTCCATGAGTCATTCTCGCCACATTCCTCTGACAACAAAATGCCTATTTCATCGTCGATCCTCTATCATTCCTCAATCCTTCTTCCATTACTCTCCTTCAATCTTCCATTCTTCTTTTATCTCTTATCTATCCATCTCTGTTCCATCTATCTATTCTCTATCTCTCCTCCACCCCTTATCCATCTATCCTCCAATCTTCCTCTATCCCTTATCTATCCGTCCCTGTTCTATATATCTATTCTCCATCCCTTCTCTATCCAACTTCCTTTACCCATCCATTTTCTATCCTTCAATCCATCCATCCCTCCATCCATCCATCCTCTATCCTTCAATCCATCCATCCCTCCATCTATCCATCCTCTAGTCATGTTCCATCAAACCCAAATAAATCTTCATTATGATAAGCCCAGCAATACAGGAAGCAAACGATAAATAACACAAGTGTCTCTTGCCATATCCCCGTCTGAGTCATTTATAAGACCTCAGTTACACAAAAGATGTGTCTGCACACCTCCTCCCTCGACACCTTTCCATTCTCTTGCCCCACTCTTCTACTCGCTCTTTCTATTTATTGTTTTTATTTATTTATTTATTGTTTTTATTTTTTAATTTTTCATTTCTTTTGATTTCTTGTTTTAATTTTTTGATTTTTCATTTCTTTTTATTTCTTGTCTTAATTTTTTGATTTTTCATTTCTTTTTATTTCTTGTTTTACTTTTCTGATTTTTCATTTCTTTTTATTTCTTGTTTTAATTTTTTGATTTTTCATTTCTTTTTCTTTCTTGTTCAATCCTTTTTCCATTATTTTTTCCCATTTCCCCTGCTCAATCTTCTCTTCAAAACAATGCAATACAAAGATGAAAATTATTAACGTGGCGTAAACCCGGACAAGCTTCAAGTCCACTTGCTTACGAAAATAATAAAAACTGAGCTAACTTTACTTACAATAAAAAAAATTGTCATAACAATGTTAGAAACAAACAATAAATAAGTATTAAAAAATAAAACAAACAATAAATAAGTATTAAAAAATAAAACAAACAATAAATAAGTATTAAAAAATAAAACAAACAATAAATAAGTATTAAAAAATAAAACAAACAATAAATAAGTATTAAAAAATAAAACAAACAATAAATAAGTATTAAAAAATAAAACAAACAATAAATAAGTATTAAAAAATAAAACAAACAATAAATAAGTATTAAAAAATAAAACAATCAAATAGCAATAGAATTTTCCTCTTTCATTTTTTCTCTTTTTATATTTTTTCATCTTTGCCACATAAAATGTCATAAATCACACAAAAGACGTCACGGCAAGGCGCGTGAAAACAATTTCAAGACCGACATACAATTCGATGCAGAACGACCCGTACCATTTTTGAGTTTTCTGACAATTTGATCAGTTTCACCCATACATCCCGAATCGACACTGGCGTCTTTCCTGTAAAATCTCTATTTCTAAACCGCTCAAATTACCATCAATATGACTAAGTCAATATTTAAAAGTCTAAGTCAATGCCATATCAAAGACCGGAACTGCATCCGAATCTTCCCCCAAGCAATCTTTGCGTTTTTCTTTTCTAGGAAATAGACCAGGGAATGGTGGAAAGTAGTTTGACCATCCACACGGTGACTAGACAGTCTTTCCGCGCCTACCCTCTGACCATCAGCAACCCTCTAGCTTCCCTCACCTTCCATGCAGCCCTCTATCGAAGTATGCCACTTTTAATACTCTTTTTTTCAATTTTTTTTGAATAACTATAAATATTTTTGAAATATTAGTAATAATAACGATGAAAGTGATAATCATCGTTGTTATTATGGTTTTATTTGAATATTAAATAATCAATAACCATTATTTCAAGACGATTCGAAAATTATTAATGGAACCCTAAAGCTCATATATGATACTTCAATTAATTTTTAGGGTTTTTAAATTATAATTTCCACGATTTTTTCCAGGAGCTCCTTCTAACTACAACCACGTGGTATCAGACTCAATGTCACGCCACAACAATTACTTCAACAACATCACCCCCAACAACTACAACAACCCCAACAACCCCAACAACTACAGCAACAACCCCAACAACAATTACCCCAACAACTACAACAACCCCAACAACATCATCACCCCTAACAACAACCCCAACAACAATTACCCCAACAACAATTACCCCAACAACAATTACCCCAACAACAATTACCCCAACAACAATTACCCCAACAACAATTACCCCAACAACAATTACCCCAACAACAATTACCCCAACAACAATTACCCCAACAACAATTACCCCAACAACAATTACCCCAACAACAATTACCCCAACAACAATTACCCCAACAACAACAACAACAACAAAAATGTTCTTTTCAGCGTTTCCTACAGCCATGCGCCTGTCACGCAGGATATACGCCCTAATGCCCGAATCAAAGAACGAATAAATAGCCATCATTCTCCTGTAGGGGGTGCTGGTAATGATCCTGATGGGAGTGGTGGTGGTGGTGGTATTAGTGGTGGTGGTGGTGGTGGTGGTGGTGGTGGGGATCGTAGTGGTGGTGGTGGTGGGGGTAGTGGGGGGGATGGGAGTGTCAGGAGTGGTGGTGGTAGTAGTGGGGGGGATGGGAGTGTCAGGAGTGGTGGTGGTAGTAGTGGGGGGGATGGGAGTGTCAGGAGTGGTGGTGGTAGTAGTGGGGGGGATGGGAGTGTCAGGAGTGGTGCAAAAGGGGAAAATGTTTCGGATGATCATTCACCCCATGACGAAGATTCAAAAACATCTTTTATTTTCGAGTACAAAAACAGACGCAGTGAAAAAGCAAACGAAAATGCCCTTGAAACAATTCCTGGAAAAGAATTCGGACACTCGAATTCTTTGAACAACTTGAGAAATCGTCTGCCTCTCACATTTTCTTCCATTGCAGACGCAAAAGCCGCCAACTCCAGCCGACTTGGCGGGAAATTCAAGACCGAAAAACATCCATTCACACGTTTCCGTTTTTACTCATCTTCGTCTTCATCATTGTCATCCTTCATTTCATCTTCTTCTTTTAACTGTTCAATTGTTTTTATCATTTTTATTACTTATTTTTTTTCTAATTTGTCGCTTTTCAACGATTCTCTTCTACCTTTTCACTTCATCTCTGTACCCCATCTCATCCCCTTTGTCCTTCTATTTACATATTTTTTAAATACTTGTTTGTACCATTCCTTGACTTATATGCTTTTCCAATTTTTTAATAATTTTATTTATTTATTATCCATTCGGTCCTAACGTTTTGTCATGCGTCATGTTCTCTTACACTCCACCAAACATTTGTCAGCTATTATTTATAAAAATTATTTACAAATTTAAACAAATGTATTGTTAAAAGATACAATCTTTAAAAATATTTACATAAAAATTATTCTTGTTGAGTATTTTATTAACTATAAATTTTTCCAAAAACAAAAACAATCTCTCCTCCCACATGATCATTGAAGACACACTCCACTTCTGGGCCTATCTATTTTGAAGAGTGTATAATCCTAAGAAAATTTTTTTTGAAACATTAAAACATACATTTGAAAAATAAATTAATTTGAAAATGTCTCTTCTATTTTTATTTTACTCCAATAAAAAATATCTACCACTACAACAACGTCATGCATCATACTCAAATAATATATAAGTTTAAAAGTAAAATAGTGCGTACTATACATGGGACAATAAAGGGTATTCATCTTATACATGGGACAATAAAGAGTATTCATCTTATACATGGGACAAAACGTGGTATGCGTTTTAGGCATGGTGTTCTTCGGTAATACAAAGAATTGATACTTGGATGCTGCTATGAGAAGATGTACGTTGATGAAGATGGATGGTGGTATGCGTGCAGATAGAGCAGTTGAGAAGAGGAAAGACGTGGTGTATTTGAGGAGATTGGATGGGTGAATGGATGGATGGATGGATGGATGGATGGATGGATGGGTGGATGGATGGATGGATGGATGGATGGATGGATGGATGGATGGATGGATGGATGGATGGATGGATGGATGGATGGATGGATGGATGGATGGATGGATGGATGGATGGATGGATGGATGGATGGATGGATGGATGGATGGATGGATGGATGGATGGATGGATGGATGGATGGATGGATGGATGGATGGATGGATGGATGGATGGATGGATGGATGGATGGATGGATGGATGGATGGATGGATGGATGGATGGATGGATGGATGGATGAATGGTTGGATGGATGGATGGATGGATGGATGGATGGATGGATGGATGGATGGATGGATGGATGGTTGGTTGGATGAATGGTTGGATGGATGGATGAATGAATCAATGGATGAATAGATAGAATGGAAGATTAATAGAATCCCGATGGTCTGACGGTTAGGGAGAAATGAAATGGCGACCTCTTCAACCCCCTCCTCCCCTGCTCAGCGCCCTCTTGCCCCGTCGCAAAAGAACCAGACACTTTTGTCGGAACTGTTTCCGGAAAAGACAATAAATAATGAAGTTGACGACTGAGTTGGTGCTGATGATGATGTTGCTGATGTGGTAGTAGTAAAAGTAGGCGCTTCCGCAAATGTATTCGGCCTCTACGTAAGATAGAACCTGGATGTGTGGTTTTTGTTTATGTGTTGGTGCGGTGTAGTGTAGTTGTGTGGTGTGTTGTGTTGTGGTTGTGTAGTGTGGTGTAGTTGTGTGGTGTGTTGTCTTGTGGTTGTGTGGTGTAGTGTAGTTGTTTGGTGGGGTGTAGTGTAGTTGTGGAGTAATGTTGTGCAATTCAATGTGTTTCAGGCTTTAATTTGATAAATAATATTTTAATACCTCAAATAATTATAAGTTAATTTTTCACACTAATATTTTTAAAAGACTAAACTCCACCTGATTGATATAGCCTGGAGTTTGGCATAGAATGAAGACCACTACAATGGCGACCATGACGATTGTGATGTTAGAGTCACTGTCAGACTTATGAGGTGTTGGGAGTGAGGTGGCTTTGGGAGTGGGTCTGGTTTGGCGTTCTTTTTGGGTGGTTTTTGGAAGGTTTGAAATTGTAGGTGGCAAAAATGTTTCAACGGGAAGGGTGCTTTTATCTCCTGAAATGAAAGTGGTTGGTGAAAGTTCAGGTTGTTTGAGATTTATTATTAGGTTTTCAAGTTTAAAATCTGCATCAATTTTTTGTGAGTTTCCCGAAAGAGTCGTCTTCAAGTAGTCCACCGATCTAGACGATCTTTTTTCTTTTAATTCATTCGCGAGAGGTCTTTCGATTCTTGTTTTATCGCGTAGCAATCTTTTGCTCAACGAATTTATTCTCAAACTGTTGCTTTTCTTTCTTTCTTTCCATTTCTCTCTAACTTCTTCACCACTAGCAACTTTTCGATCTTTTTCAATATTGTTTCTGCTGCCACTATTACCATCACCATTACCACTAGCACAGCCATCACTACCACCACCACCACTACCACCACCACCACTACCACCACCGCCACTACCACCACCACTACCACCACTACCACCACTACCACCCCTACCACCACCACCACTACCACCACCACTACCACCACCACCACTACCACCACTACCACCACCACCACTATCACCACCACCACTACCACCACTACCCCTACCACCACCCTCTCCATTTTCCCTACTAGGCAAACACCCTCCACAAACACCCAGATTAGTGTTTCTTCCCCTCTTTACATAATCCCTCGTATAGACAGATTTGCTCACAATTGTTTGCCCTTCCTCTTTTACTTCTCCGAGACCATCCCCAAGTGTTTCCTTTCCTGCCATCTTCTCCATCTTCTCCATCTTCAAATCTCTTGCAGCTGCAATATCGCAAGCATCATGCAGCCTCAAATCACTCTTCCAAAATGGCCTCCTATCCTGCTCACTACACCGAGGCTCCGACAAGTTGAGTACACTCCTCTTGATCGATCGGTTCGCATTCATTCCATGCATTGTGAATGAGGTTTTCTTGAAAGAAAATATTTTTGCTTTTTGAGAAAAAGTAAACTTTGAAGATTTAATCATTTTACTTTTTAAAATTTTTACAGGACAATCTTCATCCAATCTTCCACTCCCATTCAAAACTCTCCTTTCTTTGATTTTCCTTCTCCTAAAAGTTCCCAACCCTTGAATCTTTTGCATCCTTCTCTGACATTGCACCATCTCCCTCACCAACAAACCACTCAACACCAGTAGCAAGCTCAGAGGACCCAGGTAGACGACCAAACAGTATGAATAAGTTTCGTAGAGAGCCTGATATAACCCAGAAGTCTTCAAAGCAGTCGCTTCTGCTGTCATGTGGCCGGTGCTGTTCCATGCTATTTTGAACTCAAAGAAGCGAGGAAGGGTGTAAAAAAATACAAAAATGAAAAGACAGATGACTTGCAGTTTGACGTTCCTAGAGGTGTTCCACGAAATCTCTTTGAACGGGAGACACAGGGCGACGTAGCGGTTAAAGCTGATGAGCACTGTGATCCAAACGGTGTTCAGCTGCGTGAGGTAGACCAAAGGGTAGATGAAAATGTTGGTCAAGACCTTCAGAGGGTGGTCTTCCCGGTCGAAGAAGATGGCGATGGATGGAATGAGTTGAGCGTGGAGGGTGAGGAAGAGGAAGGAAGTGTCGTTGAGGGCTAGCGTCTGCAGCAGAAAGCAAGCAACGTGGCTGCGGCCGTCGAGTCGAAGAACCAGGAAGGAGAGGAGATTGCCGAAGAGACCAAAGATGCTGAGGCTGCCAAAGATGAAGACGTAGATGATGACATTGAAGAGTCTGCATTGGTGGTCTTCAGATGGAGGAGTGGTGGTGGTGGATTGAAGGGTGGTGAAGAGGGTGGTGGAGATGTTGGTTGAAACGAGAGTGGAAATTATGGCGGGGATGGTGGTGAAGAAGGAAGTGGGAAAGATGGTGGAAGTGGGCAGAGAAAAAGTGGTACTGGAAGTAGTAAACGTAGAAGGCTGTGTGTGATGGGGCTGAAGCATTAGCTAAAAGATTAGCTGAACCGAATATAAAATTATTGATTCAAGTGATGTCTGATCAAACGAAATCTTCGTCGATGGAAGCAGAAGGGTTGAAGTTTTGGAGAGAGAGAATAGGAGCTTCCTATGGAGACTTGAGAACACAGGTTTCCTAATGGAAACTCGAGCGTAGTCACATTCAACTCACTTCATATTTAATCTTCCTAAGCTCTGCCGTGATAGGGGATTGTGGATCGATGGCGTGCTGCTTTGAAACATTTAAGCGACATCAAAATGCGATTTAGAGTATTAGAAAAGTTCTGGAACATGGGTGAAATATAATTATTTGGATTTTTGAAGTGTTTCGATGACTGCAATTCAATGAGGGTGAATTAGAGACAAACTGAAAATTGAATTTTTTCAAACTATCGTTTATTACACTTTTTTTTCAATCTCTTGTATAAATTAATTTTTTTAAATTGTTCAATCTTTTTCAAATTTAATTTTGGTTATTTTACTGATTAATAAACCAGTTTACCATACAAACTTCGTCGTCAAAAAAGCCTATTTAGCCCTTAAATAAGCTTTTCAATAACATTAAAGCTTTTATTTTGGCGCATAGTCATGATTCAAAGTCTCCGCTTCTCTGCAAAATCATATTGCCTCCTCTTCTTTATTGCCGTTTTTAGTGTTTTTTTCTATTTTTCTTATTTTTATTTTGTTTTGTTTTTGGGGCAAAAAATACGTTTTTCTATCATTGCTTGAAGATATTACCCGAAAAGTGGTCAAAAACATTTTGAAATGCCAATTAGTTTTTTGCGCCTTCCAGTGATTCCTCCCAAAAAGAAAACCATTAAAAAACGCATGGCTGAATCGTGGAGTTTGTTTGCGTGAGATTAAAGCACTGAACACACAACGTTGAAGAGCTCTTGGAATTTTTTCAGATTTAATTTTAAAGATTGAAAAACTACCCAAAGAATGCTTTCGCATTTTTTCCCCAAAATTTATTCAGCAAAACTTTACTCTTTTTCAAGTTTATTTTAACATTTCTAGAGACCTAGCAAAAATCTCATCTTTTTCCATTTTTTAGTTTTTTCGAATGTTTTAGAAACGCACACCTGGATTCCTTTTTTTTTATTTGAAAAAATGCAAGCACTTTATCTCAAAACTAATTCACTTTTCAACCAATCCACCCTTCAACCAATACACACATCCACCAACCACATTCAAACACACCCACACACATAAAACCGTATTTAACAAACTCCTCACGACCTTAACCACGCCTTTCCAAAAATTAAACTCCCTCCCTCTTTCTCTCCCTCCCTTCCTCCCTCCCTCCCTCCCTTTCTCCCTCTCTCCCTCCCTCCTTCTCTCCCTCCCTTCCTCCCTCCCTCCCTCTCTCCCTCCCTTCCTTCCTCTCTCCCTCCCTCTCTCCCTCCCTCCCTTCCTCCATCCCTCCCTCTCTCTCTCCCTCCCTCTCTCCCTCCCTCCCTCCCTCCCTCCCTCCCTCCATCCCTCCCATCCTTCCTTACAGCAATTGCTCCTCTCGTACAATCACTTAAACCTCCCTTCAACACAACGAGAGCACTTTACGGCTGATTGCAACGACGACTAACTCAATTCCATTTGATGATTCCAAGACTGCACAACGCTTTATTAATTCTTAAATTGATTAAACCTGTCAATGAAGTATCTGTAATTTGATTAAGATGATGATGGTAGTGATGATGATGCTGATGATGCTGATGATGATTATGATGATGATGATGATGCTGATGATGATGATGATGATGATGATGATGAGGATGATGATGATGATGATGAGGATGATGATGATGATGATGACGATGATGATGATGATGATGACGATGATGATGATGAGGATGATGATGATGATGATGATGATGATGATGATGATGATGATGATGATGACAATGATGATGATGAGAAGGATGATGAGGAGGAGGATGATGATACTGATAATCGAGACAGCTCAATATGTAATATTCCTTCATAAGAGCGTATAGGGAGCTACGTATTGGGAGCCACGTCGTTAAATTCCTCCCAAACATTTCATTTATTTCATTTTTATTGTTATTATGAAGATAAAATTAATATATTAAAAGTAGATATCTTATTTAATAATATTATTATTATTAATAGTTTGGCTGCCCCATTACATTCTAATAGCTGACTATAAAGGGGTTTATAACCTTACATTTAATAATTTAGTGTAAATGTATTAATAATTTAAAAAAGTAAAATGAATTATTAAAGTTTTAAGAATGAATTATTACCTTATTTCTGAAGTCCGTAAATGTTTAGAGTTGTTTTTAGACAATCAATTTATCTTTTTATTTTACTGAAAACGCTCAGACTTTGCTTTATTTCACAGACTTTACTTTACATTACTTTACATACTGAGGGAAATGGAGTGGGTATTGGGTTAGTCAGTTTATATATGGTGTATATTGTATACCACATATATAATATATATTGTATAAAAGTTATCATATATAATTTATTATACCCACGAAATGATGCAATAACTCTCGCTCTTTGGCTTTGAGGCGGAATTAAAAGGTTAGACTCTTGGCTTGCTCGTGAGGTGATCAAGTCAACGAAGCTAAACGTCCCGTCCTTTCAAGTTGAATGATTGTTTGAAGGATGAATCTCTAATTTAGGATTATCGCTCAATTCACAATGATTTCGGAGAAGTATCAAACTTTTGTTATATGACTTGCATAAATAAAGAATTAATAAATAAAAATGTATAACCTTCTTCTAAGAGAATATATAAGTTATGAAAGTGAACTCAAAATAACAATGAAGCACCACCACACGCCTGAGCATTAATGCAGATCTCTCGCATAGGACCTCGCATCATATACCTAGGCATGATAGAGTTTTATTGAAGCCATGTTAAAGTAACCACTAATAGACTTACTGTCACACTAACGCCACCAAGGCTGCATTATAACCTGGCTACATTCTTTATGGGCCATGCATTTTTTATATATTCGTAATTAAAGAATATTTAAGGTTGACTTCAATAACTTTACAAAATGCTTTTTTTAGCTATATATTCTCTGTTAGAAGGGTGATGGTTAGATGGGTGGGTAGTTAAACTTAAATTGGAATTTCTAAATTGGGGGCGGCGATATGCTGCAATTTGGGGGGGGTCCTACTTAGCATAGAAGGTGAACCTGGGGAAGTCCTGGCGTCCGGACCGTTAAGGTGGACCCTTCATTACCAGAAAGTGGAGAGGGGTCCAGGCCCCAAGACCCCCAGAGTCACCGCCCATGCTTCTAAGGAGTCACTCTTATTTACAGATGAATGCCAGGGTGAAACTCCCTTTCAGGTTTGTAAGAGAGATTTAATGCTTTGTGGCTTCAAATAAATTAATAGCTTCAGTATTTTTTTAATTTAAAACAAAAATAAAGTAAGTGAAATTGAATATGTACACAATAAAAAATGAGTTTTATTGAGTGAGGAATTACCATGTGGTACAAAAGTGCCTCTACTTCAGCTTTAACGGGCTTCTCGCATCTGACTATGTTTTAAAAAGCCAAATATTTTTTGTTCTATATTTCATTTCTTGAAAAAGAAAGCAAATTTTTATGCGTAAAAGGCATTCCATAACGCTTATTTGTCGCAAAGAATGTAAGCCTCTTGATATTTATTACGAAAACGAGGCATCAAGATTGCTTACAATGCATTATTTAAAAGTAATTAATCATGAATATTTGCATTAAAAAGAAATACTTTAAATGTTTCAAGCACGTAAAATTAACGAAAAAGATTGATTCTTTCTTGCTGGTGACTAGCATCTTCCTTTGCCAGCATCTGCCTCGTTCTTTCTGAAGCAGTTACGAGGTTTGCACTGGATCATCAAACATATGCAGTCATCTTCCTTGCCGGCTTCAGCGCCACACTCGTCTTTTGGAACCTGCTGCTTCCGGCCACAACTTACCCGTGGAGGACACTTCTGAGTGGCCACTGAATCTTGCTGCTTTTTCTTTTCCTTCAACAAAGCACGCAGGTTATCGGATTGTCGCATTAGTTGACTTTGCTGTTGTTGTTCTTCCTCTTGTAGTTTCTGCTGTTGTTGTTCTTGCAGGTACTGCTGGAGTTTTTGTTGTTGCTGGCACTGTTCTTTCTGTTGTTGTCGGCATTGTTTGAGCACCTCACACTCCTTCACCAACTCGGCGATGCGTTCCTGCTGAAGGGTGACCTCTGCACTGACACACGAGGGGTCTTCAGACGCCTTCACGGAGCCCTCCTCTCCTCCCTTCTTGCTCTTCTCCTTCTGCACACTTGATTTCTTGGAGGTGCACATGGTTTTGGAAACACCCTGTTCCGACGGGCGTTGAGATTTCGCGTCAGAAGCCACATGGGAGGTCTTGGAAGGGAGTCTACTGTGCGAGTAGTAGGACTTGATGGGTTTGTCTGCTTCGCTGGGCTTCTCTGCCATCTTCGACGACCTGTCTTGTCTCGCCTTGGCGCCACACTTCTCGAGCAGTTCATCGTACCTCTCCTGCAGCTCTTGCAGCTTCGACTTCATCTTCTGCTCTTTCCGGCGCTGCAAGCACTTCAGCCGTTGGCATTCCTGACGCAGCCTCTCTTCGCACTTCTTTTCGACCACCTTTCCAAGCATTTGCTTCGCCAGTCTAATGTTTTCTTGAGCGGTGTTGATGCACTTGTCGGCTTCTGAAAGACCTTTCTTCGGTGAGTCGATCTGCACGTCGTCAGAGCTGCAATCCGCCGCCTCTCCGTCGTCCCCTCCCAACGTCGCCATCTGCAGACTGCGCATGCTCTTCCGAGAGCTGCACTGTCTCTGCGTATCAGCAGACCCACACATGCCACTGCTAGGGTACCGAGAAGTTTGACCTTCACTGGGATCAAGGTCTTGACCTTTCTGTTGCGTGAGTGCATCGAAGAAGTCCTTTTTGAGATCATCCAACTGAACTTGTTTGAATTCTAGGCACTTAAGCAGTTGTTGGTAGCGTTGTCTGTGAAGCTGCTCCTTTTGCGCCAAAAAACGCTTCAACTCGGCGCAGTTCGCCTCGTCCAACGGACGCGGTAGGCTGAGCGTCGGTGGGCACTGCCCATCCGATGCCAACGAAGAACACGGATCGGTGGAGGCGGCAGAGGTAGCGCACTGTTCTTGGATCGCTTCGAGCTGGCAGTGGATCTGCTTGATGAGCTCTGAGTAGGGCAGCTTCTCGGCGCACTGGTGTCGATGGAGACAAATAATAATATAACTATAGTCATAAAAAGAATAGAAAAATACAATATCCATTTTAATAAAATTCAATATTCATACAATACAAAGTATTTTAACGCGGCGTAAAAACAATCATCGAATTGAAAGCGGTTACAAACTGATTGATAAAAACCACAAAGTAAATGCCAGTAAAACCACCGTGGAATCTTCTGGTGTGTCGACGTTTTCCAATGGCTCAAAGGAACACTCCGTTTCAAGAACTTCTTGGCCCCTTTGTTCTGAAGGGCACTCAGGAACAGAGGTAGAAGGGCACGTGGGAACAGAGGTAGAAGGGCACGTGGGAACAGAGGTAGAAGGGCACGTGGGAACAGAGGTAGAGAGAGGATAAGTAGACGGACAGACAGGTGGACAAGGAGCAGGACATGTAGCTGGACATTGATCAGGACATTCAGCCGGACATTCAACAGAACATACAGGAGTACATACAAAAGAACAACCATTACACTGGCCGGGCATATAGACTACATCATTGCCACACCACACAGGGCACGGCAGACTACACGGCAAACAACAACATTGTCCATTGCTGTTGTTGTTGAAGACGGGAGTGGTGGTGGTGGTGGTAGGTTCGTCGTCGTCGTAGGGACTGTCGTCAAGGTGACAGACTGGGGAGGGATGGTCGAGGTGGGTGTTGATGTGCTCGATGCAGTTCTGAAGCGCTAGAAGATTCTCTTCGTACACGTCACACGCCGTGCAGTCACCACAGCCACCCCCATCGCCACAGCTGCCAATACTACAGCCACCAATACAACAACAACCACCAGTATCACAGCCACCAAGACCACAAATGTCAACGCTACAACAACCACCATTACCAACACAACAGCAGCCAACGCCGCCACAACAACCACCAATACACTGATCATCACAACAATACACCAATCCATCATCTTCATTGATGTAGTAGTAGCAGGGTTGTGGGTGGTCGCAGAACGCTTGGATCTTTTGTGGTGACATAGACGTCAGCGGGAGAGAGTCTTGGCTTCTCCGGTTAAAGCCGCCAATGTTGTAGCTGCTGAGCGTGTGGTTGGCGAGTGTCGAGCGCTTGGCGACGTCCGGTGGTGGTGGACCTGGTGGCAGCGCTTCCAAATACTCCTTGAATGAAACGTTCTGGGAGATCGCCTTGTCTGATAGGAAAGACCTGAGGGAGTTGATGAGGCTTTTTCTCGGTGCACCCTCCTGCACCATCTCCTTTTGTCCCTCGTTGAGGTTTTGAGGGTCACTTTCAGCGTTGTTTTGTGGGTTGTAGGCGCTAGTGTTGTTGGTGCTGACGTTGTAGTGGTGGTTGTGGCTCGATTGTTGTTGATGCAGTAGCGTGTTGTTGAGCGACAGACGATGCAGCGGTGTGGTGAGGACGTTGTGGTGTCGCTCCATTTCGTGGAAGATCCCATCTTCTACATTTCCATCGGGGTTGTTAGACTCAAGTAGGATCAACTTTGTGATGGGACTACGCCACTTGGTGGCACTTTTAGTCGAACCTGTGGTCACTGTTGTGCAGTCGCTAGTGGTGGTAGTGGCTGTTGAAGTGGTTGAAGCCATTTTTAGGAGAATTCGAGACTTGGGCTTTGTTGAGGCTCTCCTATTGGAAGCCATGGATGATAGACTAGATGCGTCTTTGATACACGCATCATGCCTACAACAACCGCCACTACCACCTCCACTACAACCACCGCCACAACCACCGGCACCAACATCTCTCCTCCGAACGACAGGCACTTTCAAACAAGACCTCCTTTTCACACCGACCAAACACTTCTCAGCCACCCTCCTTCCCATCCTCCCAACTTTCCTGAATAAACCACCCTTCTCTTCTTCCTCTCCCTCCTCCTCTTCCCTCAACAGACGTAAGTGGCCCCTTAGCAGCTTCACCTTTTCCACTCTTTTATCTCTGTTATCCTCTTCTTCCTCCTCTCCTTTCTCCTTTTCCATTATTGAATAATTATTCCTGTTATTCTTCTCTTTACTCTTGTTTTGATTACTATTTTTTTGGTGACTTGTACTATTGTTATTATTATTATTATCATCATCATCATCATCATCATCATCATTATTATCATGATCATTATTATTATTTGTATCATCATCATCATCATCATCATCATCATCATCATCATCATCATAGTCCTTCTCATTGTAGCTGAGGATTTCACTACCGTCAACAATCTAGAAAATAAGATGACGATTATGATGATGATTATTATAAATAATAATATCCTAATTTAATATATTCATTTATTTTTATTTTCTAACCTAGCGCTATACCATGGAATGCAATGGCGTACAAGATGAAGAATATAGGAATATCAATAATAAATATTAATGTTTATAAAAAGAAATATTAAAACTCATAATAATAAATATCAGTTAAGAATTATTTTAAACGAAACATTAATAAAATATACAAAAAAGATATTGCACACAACACATTACACTCAAAGAAGATGAAGAAGAGAAGAACAAAATATCTGGAGCAGCAGTGGCAGTGTCGTTTAGAGCAATAGAAGAGGTAGTCATGATGATGATGGTGCCTGGAGGGGCCTTACCATTGGGGTAGGTGGAAGGAAGAGAGGAGAAGGAGGATGAAGCGTGGGCGAATGGTGGTGATGATAGTGATGAGAGGAGTGATGATGATGCTACCGGCGTCAAATGCGATTTTTTGTTTTTTTCGAAGATCGCCTTTTGGGGATGGGAGGGGGTTTAAGGGTGATGATGGATGGATGGATGGATGGATGGATGGATGGATTGATGGATGGATGGATGGATGAAAACCTGCATGGCAACGTTAGTCCTGGTGCTCCTTTTTCCATCTCTGCCATCTGGTGAGTCATTTAAAACGTATTCAATTTGAACATTTAATTATTACTGAGTAATGAATCATGTTGAGTATGGAAGCTTTAATTGGTTGAATATTACCGATGGAAAAAGACAAAGGAACTCCAAACTCAGACAATTTGGCCTTCAAACAAGTCACCCTGGTAACATTTGAAGGCGATTGAAATAATGATGATGAATGGCAATGATGATGATGATGGTTTTTATGGTGTTGATGATGATAATGATTTATATATATTTTTCAATGGTCTGTTTTATTCACAGGCTGACAGACGCAGGCCATGTTACAATGGTTCTAGGAACCATGGTTCTTATGCGCCGAGACGCCACTCCAAACGACTTACACATCTTTCAATGCATACGTCGCAAATACCGCATCATATACACTAGGTATATGATAGTTGACGGTTGCTTGTCAGAGATTTGAACTGGCGACCTTTAAGTTGCAAGTCCGACGTCTACCATCTAAGCCATCCCCTCTCCCCATATGATGATGATAATGATGCTGCAGATGATGATGATAATGATGATGATGGTGATAATGATGACGATGATGATGATGATGATGATGAGGATGATGATGATGATGATAGAAAGATTTTACCTGGATGATGAGCTCAGAGATAGACACGCATTGATGACTCTAAGGGAGCGAAGAGTGGTCTCAGAAAATGTGGAGTGAGGGTTGGAAGGATGAAGTGATGGATGGATGGAAGAGAGTTTGGTAGAGGATGAAGGATGGAGCGGAAGGAGTTGGATGGAGGGTGGATGAGTGAGATGAGGTGGGAGGGTGTTTGGGGGCGGTGGTGGATTGCTGGATTGGAGGCATGGTGAAAAGAGGGAAGTGATCGTGGTGAGTTTGGAGAAGATGAAGCCCCTGTGAGAGAATCATCACCATCATCACCTCTATCATCATCATCATCACCAATTTTATCATCATCATTTGCTTTAGCACCCACTTCATAATCATCATCACCACCACAACGTATAATATATTACATTACAAACACCATTTCTATAATGAATCACCCAAACGACCAAGTCGACGACAACGACGACGACGAACCTGTGGGAGGCAGTGAGTGCAGTGAAGTGCTTCAGCTCGCAATCCTCAGGCAGGGGAACGTCTGTAGTGGCAACAACAATAATAATATTTAAACAACAATATCTTTTTATTTTTTTAAACATTTTTTTAGATTTCATTTTCATTAATATTACTATTAATTTCCTTATTTTAATAACAATTTTCTTAATTATTATTTTTCATTATTATTTTAATTGTTATTAAGAACAATAGC
>OX030968.1:3299109-3306609 GCA_943735955.1 Piscicola geometra | reverse complement strand
ATTAAACAAATATTCAGGACCATTGCTATGCATCCAACCTGCCCACCACTTCCTTTGAGTACTCATCTGACAACCGCGGGGTCACTCCACCCCTCCCAATCGCTGATCCTCTGCCCCCGTTTGCTGACATTGACGATTTCAACGTGCGTCAACAACAACAGCAGCAACAACACATGTACTCTCAACAACAACAACAACAAGCTAACAACTACAACAGCAAGAACAACAACAATAGTAGTGGAGAGGTAGATCCTTACGAAGGCAGTGTCACCAGATGCATCTGTGACTTCCAACACGATGACGGATACATGATCTGCTGTGACCGATGCGGGTGAGTGAGAACATGCTACTAATGATGATGATGATGGCGATGGTGATACTGCTACTACTATCACTACTACTACTCACACTACCTCTTTTGCTATCATTAATAGAACTAAAAAAATCTATCACTATAAATCATCCATCATCCTATCAGCCAGCCAATGACCACTACAAAATTTGCTACTACTACTACTACTACTACTACTACTACTACTACCACTAGTTCTTTTACTACTACTAATATTACTACTACCACTACTACTAATATTACTTCTACTACTACTACTACAACCACTACTACTACTATTACTACTACCACTAATACTATTACTACTACTATTACTACTACTACTACTAATAATAATAATAATCCATCAACCATCCATCACTCTTACCCCACGAACCAACCATCACAAAATAATGACAACAATAAGCACTAGCGCAACGTCACCAGAGTGTGGCAGCACGTCGACTGCATGGGCGTCGACCGCAAGCGCATCCCCGAGTCGTTCCTGTGCGAGTTGTGCATGCCGCGGCAGGTGGATAAGAGACGAGCTGTGCGCATCCAGTCGAAGAAGAAGGAGCAGATGGAGATGGGTGCGTGGTGTCGCTGTGTGTGTGTGTGCTTGTGGGTGGGTTTGTGTGGAGGTGGTTGTGTGCTTGTGGCTGTTGTGCTGGATGAGGGTGTTTGGTTGGTTGAGAAGGGATGATGATGATGTTTGCATGTGTGTGGCTTTAGGGGATGAAGTTTGTTTGTGTAGATCTCTTGGTGTTAGGTTGTTGATGGTGTGAATGGTAAAGATGGCCCTATAACTCAAGCACACACCACCCACAAAACCCCCACTCAAATACAACGCTCACACACACCCCCAGAAGAATCGTCAGGGGGTAGTGGCGAAGAGAGCAGTGGCGAGGAGAAGAAGGTGAGTCGCCGCAGGAGGAACCGCAAGGACGGGCGCAAGAAAGCAGATCGCGGTGGTGGCAGGGGAGGAGGTGGTGGTGGTGGGGGAGGCAAGCAAAGGAAGAGGACCTCGTCAGAGCATGCGCTGGATAACAAGGTTGTTATTAGATTATTAATTGTTAGTTTTATTATCATTACAAGGTGCTGGTGCTGCTGTTGTTCCTTAATGATTATAATCTTATCATCATTGCCACTATGTAACATCATCATCATCATCATTGTCAGTAGGAAAACATCATCATCATCATCATGATATAGCCGTTAAATGCACGTTTCTGCACTATAATCATGACTTCATCGACTATCAAGCAGGTTGAGCAGAAGAGGTCGAAACAACAACAACAGCAACAACAATTGCCCTTCAACAACAACAACAGTGACTCAGACAACAGTGCTTCAGAACGCTGGCCAGACAATGTAGCTATGAAGCAGGTGTTGCATCATCATCATCATCATCAACACTGCCATCATTATTATCATCGTCATCATTATCATTAACTACTCAATCCACCCACCCAATCATCCATTTAAACCTCTCTCTCTTCGCTCACATTCTCTCCACCAAAGTGACCCCTCCTAAGGCACCACCCCCTCACCCTTCTTTTTCTCTCCACCCTCATCTTCACTCTTTTCACTCTCACCCTCCTCCAGGGCAGGGAGAGGGAAGAGGCGTTGATAATGATGACGTCACCTGACGCCAGGAACACCTACAGCGTCGAGGTGCTCGACATGCTCCTTCTCAAGGTATCCTTCCTTTCTTTTATCCTATTCTCATCCTACTTTCTTTCATTCACCTTAATTGGATTCTTATCCCATTTTCATTCACTTTCTTTCATCCATCATTATTGCATTCATACCCACACACCGTCTCCGATCCTTCCACATCTATCCATACACCCATCCACCCACCTTATCCACCAAGATTACGACCATGAACACCAAGACCACACCCACGACCTACAACAATCACCAACAAAGAGCATCATAAGCACACCTCAAGCACAACCTCGACCACTGCAGGTGAAGTCGATGACGGTGAACAGCAACGCGCTCTCTCTGGTGAGGCAGCAGCTGCAGAGGAGGCCCTTCCAAGTGGTGCACTACCACCCCCATGATGATGCTAAGGTGCTGGTGGTGCTGATGGTGATGATGTGGTGGTGATGATGATGATGTGGTGGTGATGATGATGATGATGTGGTGGTGGTGGTGGTGATGATGATGATGTGGTGGTGGTGGTGATGGTGATGATGATGTGGTGGTGGTGATGATGATGTGGTGGTGGTGATGGTGATGATGATGTGGTGGTGGTGGTGGTGATGATGATGTGGTAGTGGTGGTGGTGATGATGATGTGGCAGTGGTGGTGGTGATGGTGATGATGATGTGGTGATGGTGATGATGATGTGGTGGTGATGATGATGATGATGTGGTGGTGATGATGATGATGTGGTGGTGATGATGTGGATGTGGCAGTGGTGGTGGTAATGATGATGATGATGTGGTGGTGGTGGTGGTGATGATGATGTGGTGGTGATGGTGATGATGATGTGGTGGTGATGATGATGATGTGGTGGTGATGATGATGATGTGGTGGTGATGATGATGATGATGTGGTGGTGGTGGTGATGATGATGATGTGGTGGTGGTGGTGATGGTGGTGATGTGGTGGTGGTGATGATGATGATGTGGTGGTGATGATGATGATGATGATGTGGCAGTGGTGGTGATGATGATGATGTTGTGGTGGTGATGATGATGTAGTGGTGGTGATTGTGATGATGATGTGGTAGTGATTATGATAATTGTGATGAGAACATTGAATATGATTAAAATGATTATGATGGTGATGGTAGTGATTATTGATAATTTAGATGATTAAAATGATTATGATGGTGATGGTAGTGATTGTTGATAATTTAGATGATTAAAATGATTATGATGGTGATGGTAGTGATTGTTGATAATTTAGATGATTAAAATGATTATGATGGTGATGGTAGTGATTGTTGATAATTTAGATGATTAAAATGATTATGATGGTGATGGTAGTGATTGTTGATAATTTAGATGATTAAAATGATTATGATGGTGATGGTAGTGATTGTTGATAATTTAGATGATTAAAATGATTATGATGGTGATGGTAGTGATTGTTGATAATTTAGATGATTAAAATGATTATGATGGTGATGGTAGTGATTGTTGATAATTTAGATGATTAAAATGATTATGATGGTGATGGTAGTGATTGTTGATAATTTAGATGATTAAAATGATTATGATGGTGATGGTAGTGATTGTTGATAATTTAGATGATTAAAATGATTATGATGGTGATGGTAGTGATTGTTGATAATTTAGATGATTAAAATGATTATGATGGTGATGGTAGTGATTGTTGATAATTTAGATGATTAAAATGATTATGATGGTGATGGTAGTGATTGTTGATAATTTAGATGATTAAAATGGTGATGATGACGATGGTGGCGATGGTCACAAACAGGGCCTCGAGGCGACAGAGAACATAAAGGCGAACCAGGCGGTGGTCGAGTACACCGGGCATGCGCTCCTGTGGAGGCACTACGAACGCGCATGCCACTCTGATCTGTCAGTTGGTTGGGTGGTGTGGTGTGGTTGGTTGGTCAGTTGGTCAGTTGGGTGGTGTGGTTGGTTGGTTGGTGTGGTGTGGTTGGTTGGTCAGTTGGGAGGTGTGGTGTGGTTGGTTGGTTGGGTGGTGTGGTGTGGTGTGGTTGGTTGGGAGGGTGGTGTGGTTGGTTGGTTGGGAGGGTGGTGTGGTTGGTTGGCTGGGTGGTGTGGTGTGGTTGGTTGGGAGGGTGGTGTAGTTGGTTGGTTGGGAGGGGGTTTGAATTCTTGAATGAGTTGTTGGGTTGGTGAGAAAAAAAAATCTGCACTATTCATCCATCGCTTCAAACATTTACTAACCCATCCTAAAACTCCCACCCTACCTTTTTATTCACCCTTCATTATCTCTCTTCTCCACCCACTAACCACCCCCTAATCCACCATTCCCCCTTTTATGCAACCCACAGCTCGAACCCATTCGTGCTCTGCTACATGGGCATGACTGGCAATGAGTTGTGCGTCGACTCCTCGAAGAGTGACAACGAGGCCAAGTACCTTCGGCGTTCGTGCACGCCCAATGCCAAGGTGGGAGGGGGTGAGATGAGGAGGGGAGGGAGGGGGTGAGATGAGGATGGAAGGGAGGGGGTGAGATGAGGAGGGGAGGGAGGGGTGAGATGAGGAGGGGAGGGAGGGGGGAGATGAGGAGGGGAGGGAGGGGGTGAGATGAGGAGGGGAGGGGAGGGGGTGAGATGAGGAGGGGAGGGAGGGGGTGAGATGAGGAGGGGAGGGAGGGGGTGAGATGAGGAGGGGAGGAAATACGGATGGAGTTAGAGAGGGGAAAGAGTATCCAATGGATGCATCATCACAATTAAATTACGAGCGTCATCAAAGTGCTTTTTATGCAAATGGTTTTCGATTCCACAATCACGCACCTATACAAACACAAACACACAAGCACATTTCCCACCCACGCAAACACACATTGCACCCACACACAAGCATATTTCCCACCACACACAAACACATTCCCAACCCCCCAGCCACACAAAAACACCTATACACATACAAGCACACAAACACACCTATACACATACAAGCACACAAACACACCTATACACATACAAGCACACAAACACATTCCCATCCCCCCACCCACACAAACACACATCGCACGCACACACAAACAAACACAAAGGTGGTCCACATCCTCGAGAAGACGGGCCTGCGCTTCATCATCTGCGCCACAAAGGCGATCCCGGCCGGCAAGGAAATCTCCATCCCCTTCTACTTCGACTACCACCGCAGCAGCGTCCCAGTGCCCTGCCACTGCGGCAAGTGCGACTGCGTGGTCGCCAAGCACTTTAGGACGCTCACTGCAGCCACTTCGCCACCGCCGTCGTCGTCTGTTGTTGCCAGTGGTGGGGTGGCTGGTGTTGCGGTGTCTTCCAGGCTGTCCAGGTTAGATTTTGTGGTGGAATTAGAATAGTCATAATAATAAACATTCAAATCAGATTGGTATTGGAGTGTTTGGTGGTTGTTCCTCTACACCATTTATCTAAAGCTTGATGCTTTTGCTAAGCCGTCGTCCCCACCATTCAGTACACACTAATTGGAACTTGGGATTGCATTTATTGAGATAATAATAATAATAATGCTTTTTATGAGGATAGTCATAGCAACCAATCAACAGACACGGCAAGAAGAAAGGTCACGAGAGCGACCTGGAATCGTCATCATCACCACCACCTCCGCCCTCCAAGAAGAAAGCCTCATGCACTGACCAAAGCACCACCAGCCACCCACCCGAACCCCCCCACGAGGAGGTAAAGACTTCATCGGGCCGTGTCGTCAAGCCACCCAAGAATCGTGGGGCGGGAGAGTATCATCATCATCACCACGCGCCTACTGAGGCGTCGTCATCAGCACTGCCCAGTAACTCCATCACTTCAGCTGTCACTTCTCTTCTCAAGGTTTTTGGTTTTATAGATCAGTAGCATCATCATCATGGGCATAATTTCATGACATCATCATTATCATTACGTCTCCCTAATCAACATTATCATTATGGCCACTACTAAACATGATCATCATTATCATTACCGCCACTACTCCACATCATCACCACATCATCACCACCACCACCACCACATCACCACCACCAAAACACCACATCATCATCACCACCACCACTACCACATCATCATCACCACCACTACCACATCATCATCACCACCACCACATCATCATCACCACCACCACCTCATCACCACCAAAACACCACATCATCATCACCACCAAAACACCACATCATCATCACCACCACCTCACCACCACCAAAACACCACATCATCATCACCACCAAAACACCACATCACCACCACCAAAACACCACCTCACCACCACCAAAACACCACCTCACCACCACCACCAAAACACCACCACCACCACCTCACCACCACCACCACCACCTCACCACCAAAACACCACCTCACCACCACCACCTCACCACCACCACCAAAACACCACCACCACCACCTCACCACCACCACCTCACCACCACCATCAAAACACCACCACCACCTCACCACCACCAAAACACCACCTCACCACCACCACCTCACCACCACCACCAAAACACCACCTCACCACCACCAAAACACCACCTCACCACCACCAAAACACCACCTCACCACCACCAAAACACCACCTCACCACCACCACCAAAACACTACCTCACCACCACCACCAAAAAACCACCTCACCACCACCATCTCACCACCACCACCAAAACACCACCTCACCACCACCACCTCACCACCACCACCACCAAAACACCACCTCACCACCACCACCAAAACACCACAGTCCTCCTCAGGCAACGGCAACAACAGCGGCAGCATCAACGACGACATCGACCTCCTCAAACACCTCTCTTCCTCACTCAACGTCGACATGCCAGCAACTACAATCACCACCACAACTACTAACAACAACAAAACTATTACTATGCCGTCCATGCGTGGTGGTGCTGATGATGATGGTGGGTGTGTACTGAAAGGGTCTGAAGGTGAAGGTCATAGAGAAAAGGCCAAGGCTGCGAAGGGGGGCGGGAAGGTCGCAAGGGGCAACAAGAGTGTTAGAGTTCGCCGGGGTGGTGTTGGTGGTGGAAGGGATGGAGAGAAGAAATCACAGGCTGGTGGTGCTGATGACGATGAAGCTGGTGGTGTTGATGATGATGGTGATGGAGTGGATGGAAAAGAAGGGAAGAAGAATGATGTGGGGAAGGATGAGCAAGCAGAAAACATGGTGCTGCTTCAGATTCTTCCCCTATATTATTTCACTTATTAAATTCTTTTTACAATTATTATCTATTTAAATCACCTCATATTTATGATTTATTCGCTAGGGAAAGGACAAGGCAGGTAGCTCTGGTGACGAGGAAGATGAGGATGGCAAGAAGAAGGAGAATAGTGATGATGCCAGGAGCAATAAAGGTATTTGTGGTAGTAGTAGTAGTTATAGTATTAGTAGTAGTGGTAGTAGTAGTGGTAGTAGTGGTAGCGACAAAAACGACGACAGGTGGTGGTAGGAAGAAGAGCATGAAGTTGTTGGCAGAGATCCAGTCCACCC
>OX030968.1:3279109-3291609 GCA_943735955.1 Piscicola geometra | reverse complement strand
AATATAAACAACAATAACAATATAAACAACATTAACAATATAAACAACATTAACAATATAAACAACAATAACAATATAAACAACAATAACAATATAAACAACATTAACAATATAAACAACATTAACAATATAAACAACAATAACAATATAAACGACATTAACAATATAAACAACATTAACAATATAAACAACATTAACAATATAAACAACAATAACAATATAAACAACATTAACAATATAAACAACATTAACAATATAAACAACATTAACAATATAAACAACATTAACGATATAAAACAACATTAACAATATAAACAACATTAACAATATAAACAACATTAACAATATAAACAACAATAACAATATAAACAACATTAACAATATAAACAACATTAACAATATAAACAACATTAACAATATAAACGACATTAACAATATAAACAACAATAACAATATAAACAACATTAACAATATAAACAACAATAACAATATAAACGACATTAACAATATAAACAACAATAACAATATAAACAACATTAACAATATAAACAACATTAACAATATAAACAACATTAACAATATAAACAACATTAACAATATAAACAACATTAACAATATAAACAACATTAACAATATAAACAACATTAACAATATAAACAACATTAACGATATAAACAACATTAACAATATAAACAACATTAACAATATAAACAATATTAACAATATAAACAACATTAACAATATAAACGACATTAACAATATAAACGACATTAACAATATAAACGACATTAACAATATAAACGACATTAACAATATAAACAACATTAACAATATAAACAACATTAACGATATAAACAACATTAACGATATAAACGACATTAACAATATAAACAACATTAACAATATAAACAACATTAACAATATAAACAACATTAACGATATAAACAACATTAACAATATAAACGACATTAACAATATAAACAACATTAACAATATAAACAACATTAACAATATAAACAACATTAACAATATAAACAACATTAACAATATAAACAACATTAACAATATAAACAACATTAACAATATAAACAACATTAACAATATAAACAACATTAACAATATAAACGACATTAACAATATAAACAACATTAACAATATAAACAACATTAACAATATAAACGACATTAACAATATAAACAACATTAACAATATAAACAACATTAACAATATAAACAACATTAACAATATAAACAACAATAACAATATAAACGACATTAACAATATAAACAACATTAACAATATAAACAACATTAACAATATAAACAACAATAACAATATAAACAACATTAACAATATAAACAACATTAACAATATAAACAACAATAACAATATAAACAACAATAACAATATAAACAACATTAACAATATAAACAACATTAACAATATAAACAACAATAACAATATAAACGACATTAACAATATAAACAACAATAACAATATAAACAACATTAACAATATAAACAACATTAACAATATAAACAACATTAACAATATAAACAACATTAACAATATAAACAACATTAACAATATAAACAACATTAACAATATAAACAACATTAACAATATAAACAACATTAACAATATAAACAACATTAACAATATAAACAACAATAACAATATAAACAACATTAACAATATAAACGACATTAACAATATAAACAACATTAACAATATAAACAAACATTAACAATATAAACGACATTAACAATATAAACGACATTAACAATATAAACAACATTAACAATATAAACAACATTAACGATATAAACAACATTAACAATATAAACAACATTAACAATATAAACAACATTAACGATATAAACAACATTAACAATATAAACAACATTAGCAATATAAACAACATTAACAATATAAACAACATTAACAATATAAACAACATTAACGATATAAACAACATTAACAATATAAACAACATTAACAATATAAACAATATTAACAATATAAACAACATTAACAATATAAACAACATTAACAATATAAACAACATTAACAATATAAACGACATAATATAATAACGACATTAACAATATAAACGACATTAACAATATAAACAACATTAACAATATAAACAACATTAACAATATAAACAACATTAACAATATAAACAACATTAACAATATAAACAACATTAACAATATAAACAACATTAACGATATAAACAACATTAACGATATAAACAACATTAACAATATAAACAACATTAACAATATAAACGACATAACAATATAAACAACATTAACAATATAAACAACATTAACAATATAAAACAACATTAACAATATAAACAACATTAACAATATAAACAACATTAACAATATAAAACAAACATTAACAATATAAACAACATTAACAATATAAAACAACATTAACAATATAAACAACATTAACAATATAAACGACATTAACAATATAAACAACATTAACAATATAAAACAACAATAAACAATATAAACAACATTAACAATATAAACAACATTAACAATATAAACAACATTAACAATATAAACAACATTAACAATATAAACAACATTAACAATATAAACAATATTAACAATATAACAACATTAACAATATAAACAACATTAACAATATAAACAACATTAACAATATAAACAACATTAACAATATAAACAACATTAACAATATAAACAACAATAACAATATAAACAACATTAACAATATAAACAACATTAACAATATAAACAACATTAACAATATAAACAACATTAACGATATAAACAACATTAACAATATAAACAACATTAACAATATAAACAACATTAACGATATAAACAACATTAACAATATAAAACAACATTAACAATATAAACAACATTAACAATATAAACAACATTAACGATATAAACAACATTAACAATATAAACAACATTAACAATATAAACAACATTAACGATATAAACAACATTAACAATATAAACAATATTAACAATATAAACAACATTAACAATATAAACAACATTAACAATATAAACAACATTAACAATATAAACAACATTAACAATATAAACAACATTAACAATATAAACAACATTAACAATATAAACAACATTAACAATATAAACAACATTAACAATATAAACAACATTAACAATATAAACAACATTAACAATATAAACAACATTAACAATATAAACGACATTAGCAATATAAACAACATTAACAATATAAACAACATTAACAATATAAACAACATTAACAATATAAACAACATTAACAATATAAACGACATTAACAATATAAACAACATTAACAATATAAACAACATTAACAATATAAACGACCATTAACAATATAAACAACATTAACAATATAAACAACAATAACAATATAAACGACATTAACAATATAAACAACATTAACAATATAAACAACAATAACAATATAAACAACATTAACGATATAAACAACATTAGCAATAAACAACATTAACAATATAAACAACATTAACAATATAAACAACATTAACGATATAAACAACATTAACAATATAAACAACATTAACAATATAAACAACATTAACAATATAAACGACATTAACAATATAAACAACATTAACAATATAAACGACATTAACAATATAAACAACATTAACAATATAAACAACATTAACGATATAAACAACATTAACGATATAAACGACATTAACAATATAAACAACATTAACAATATAAACAACATTAACAATATAAACAACATTAACAATATAAACAACATTAACGATATAAACAACATTAACAATATAAACGACATTAACAATATAAACAACATTAACAATATAAACAACATTAACAATATAAACAACATTAACAATATAAACAACATTAACAATATAAACAACATTAACAATATAAACAACATTAACAATATAAACAACATTAACAATATAAACAACATTAACAATATAAACAACATTAACAATATAAACAACATTAACAATATAAACAACAATAACAATATAACAACATTAACAACATTAACAATATAAACAACATTAACAATATAAACAACATTAACAATATAAAACAACATTAACGATATAAACAACATTAACAATATAAACAACATTAACAATATAAACAACATTAACAATATAAACAACATTAACAATATAAACAACATTAACGATATAAACAACATTAACAATATAAACGACATTAACAATATAAACAACATTAACAATATAAACAACATTAACGATATAAACAACATTAACGATATAAACAACATTAACAATATAAACAATATTAACAATATAAACAACATTAACAATATAAACAACAATAACAATATAAACAACATTAACAATATAAACAACATTAACAATATAAACAACAATAACAATATAAACAACATTAACAATATAAACAACATTAACAATATAAACAACATTAACAATATAAACAACAATAACAATATAAACGACATTAACGATATAAACAACATTAACAATATAAACAACATTAACAATATAAACAACAATAACAATATAAACAACATTAACAATATAAACAACATTAACAATATAAACAACATTAACAATATAAACAACAATAACAATATAAACAACATTAACAATATAAACAACATTAACAATATAAACAACATTAACAATATAAACAACAATAACGATATAAACAACATTAACAATATAAACAACATTAACAATATAAACAACATTAACAATATAAACAACATTAACAATATAAACAACATTAACAATATAAACAACATTAACAATATAAACAACATTAACAATATAAACAACATTAGCAATAAACAACATTAACAATATAAACAACATTAACAATATAAACAACATTAACAATATAAACAACATTAACGATATAAACAACATTAACAATATAAACAACATTAACAATATAAACAACATTAACAATATAAACAACATTAACAATATAAACAACATTAACAATATAAACAACAATAACAATATAAACAACAATAACAATATAAACAACATTAACAATATAAACAACATTAACAATATAAACAACATTAACAATATAAACAACATTAACAATATAAACAACAATAACAATATAAACAACATTAACAATATAAACAACATTAACAATAAACAACATTAACAATATAAACGACATTAACAATATAAACAACATTAACAATATAAACAACATTAACAATATAAACAACATTAACAATATAAACAACATTAACAATATAAACAACATTAACAATATAAACAACATTAACAATATAAACAACATTAACAATATAAACAACATTAACAATATAAACAACATTAACAATATAAACAACATTAACAATATAAACAACATTAACAATATAAACAACATTAACAATATAAACAACATTAACAATATAAACAACATTAACAATATAAAACATTAACAATATAAACAACATTAAACAACATATAAACAACATTAACAATAACAACATTAACAATATAAACAACATTAACAATAAACAACATTAACAATATAAACAACATTAACAATATAAACAACATTAACAATATAAACAACAATAACAATATAAACAACATTAACAATATAAACAACAATAACAATATAAACAACATTAACAATATAAACAACATTAACAATATAAACAACATTAACAATAAACAACATTAACAATATAAACAACATTAACAATATAAACAACATTAACAATATAAACAACATTAACAATATAAACAACAATAACAATATAAACAACATTAACGATATAAACAACATTAACAATATAAACAACATTAACAATATAAACAACATTAACAATATAAACAACATTAACAATATAAACAACATTAACAATATAAACAACATTAACAATATAAACAACATTAACAATATAACAACATTAACAATATAAACAACATTAACAATATAAACAACATTAACAATATAAACAACATTAACAATATAAACAACATTAACAATATAAACAACATTAACAATATAAACAACATTAACAATATAAACAACATTAACAATATAAACAACATTAACAATATAAAACAACATTAACAATATAAACGACATTAACAATATAAACAACATTAACAATATAAACAACAATAACAATATAAACAACATTAACAATATAAACAACATTAACAATATAAACAACATTAACAATATAAACAACATTAACAATATAAACGACATTAACAATATAAACAACATTAACAATATAAACAACATTAACAATATAAACAACATTAACAATATAAACGACATTAACAATATAAACGACATTAACAATATAAACAACATTAACAATATAAACAACATTAACAATATAAACAACATTAACGATATAAACAACATTAACAATATAAACAACATTAACGATATAAACAACATTAACAATATAAACAACATTAACAATATAAACAACATTAACGATATAAACAACATTAACAATATAAACGACATTAACAATATAAACGACATTAACAATATAAACAACATTAACAATAAACAACATTAACAATATAAACAACATTAACAATATAAACAACAATAACAATATAAACGACATTAACAATATAAACAACATTAACAATATAAACAACATTAACAATATAAACAACATTAACAATATAAACAACATTAACAATATAAACAACATTAACAATATAAACAACATTAACAATATAAACAACATTAACGATATAAACAACATTAACAATATAAACAACATTAACAATATAAACAACATTAACAATATAAACAACATTAACAATATAAACAACATTAACAATATAAACGACATTAGCAATATAAACAACATTAACAATATAAACAACATTAACAATATAAACAACATTAACAATATAAACAACATTAACAATATAAACGACATTAACAATATAAACAACATTAACGATATAAACGACATTAACAATATAAACAACATTAGCAATATAAACAATATTAACAATATAAACAACATTAACAATATAAACAACAATAACAATATAAACAACAATAACAATATAAACAACATTAACAATATAAACAACATTAACAATATAAACAACAATAACAATATAAACAACATTAACAATATAAACAACATTAACAATATAAACAACATTAACAATATAAACAACAATAACAATATAAACAACAATAACAATATAAACAACATTAACAATATAAACAACATTAACAATATAAACAACAATAACAATATAAACAACATTAACAATATAAACAACATTAACAATATAAACAACAATAACAATATAAACAACATTAACAATATAAACAACATTAACAATATAAACAACATTAACAATATAAACAACAATAACAATATAAACGACATTAACAATATAAACAACATTAACAATATAAACAACATTAACAATATAAACAACATTAACAATATAAAAACTTTAACAATATAAACGACATTAACAATATAAACAACAATAACAATATAAACAACATTAACAATATAAACAACATTAACAATATAAACAACATTAACAATATAAACAACATTAACAATATAAACAACATTAACAATATAAACAACATTAACAATATAAACAACATTAACAATATAAACAACATTAGCAATAAACAACATTAACAATATAAACAACATTAACAATATAAACAACATTAACAATATAAACAACATTAACAATATAAACAATATTAACAATATAAACAACATTAACAATATAAACAACATTAACAATATAAACAACATTAACAATATAAACAACATTAACAATATAAACGACATTAACAATATAAACAACAATAACAATATAAACAACATTAACAATATAAACAACATTAACAATATAAACAACATTAACAATATAAACAACATTAACAATATAAACAACATTAACAATATAAACAACATTAACAATATAAACAACATTAACAATATAAACAACATTAACAATATAAACAACATTAACAATATAAACAACATTAACAATATAAACAACATTAACAATATAAACAACATTAACAATATAAACAACATTAACAATATAAACAACAATAACAATATAAACAACAATAACAATATAAACAACATTAACAATATAAACAACATTAACAATATAAACAACATTAACAATATAAACAACATTAACAATATAAACAACAATAACAATATAAACAACATTAACAATATAAACAACATTAACAATAAACAACATTAACAATATAAACGACATTAACAATATAAACAACATTAACAATATAAACAACATTAACAATATAAACAACATTAACAATATAAACAACATTAACAATATAAACAACATTAACAATATAAACAACATTAACAATATAAACAACATTAACAATATAAACAACATTAACAATATAAACAACAATAACAATATAAACAACATTAACAATATAAACAACATTAACAATATAAACAACATTAACAATATAAACAACATTAACAATATAAACAACATTAACAATATAAACAACATTAACAATATAAACGACAATAACAATATAAACAACAATAACAATATAAACAACATTAACAATATAAACAACAATAACAATATAAACAACATTAACAATATAAACAACATTAACAATATAAACAACATTAACAATAAACAACATTAACAATATAAACAACATTAACAATATAAACAACATTAACAATATAAACAACATTAACAATATAAACAACAATAACAATATAAACAACATTAACGATATAAACAACATTAACAATATAAACAACAATAACAATATAAACAACAATAACAATATAAACAACATTAACAATATAAACAACATTAACAATATAAACAACATTAACAATATAAACAACAATAACAATATAAACAACATTAACAATATAAACAACATTAACAATATAAACAACATTAACAATATAAACAACATTAACAATATAAACAACATTAACAATATAAACAACATTAACAATATAAACAACATTAACAATATAAACAACATTAACAATATAAACAACATTAACAATATAAACAACAATAACAATATAAACAACATTAACAATATAAACAACATTAACAATATAAACAACATTAACAATATAAACAACATTAACAATATAAACAACAATAACAATATAAACAACTTAACAATAAACAACATTAACAATATAAACAACATTAACAATATAAACAGACATTAACAATATAAACAACATTAACAATATAAACAACATTAACAATATAAACAACATTAACAATATAAACAACATTAACAATATAAACAACATTAACAATATAAACAACATTAACAATATAAACAACATTAACAATATAAACAACATTAACAATATAAACAACATTAACAATATAAACAACATTAACAATATAAACAACATTAACAATATAAACAACATTAACAATATAAACAACATTAACAATATAAACAACATTAACAATATAAACAACATTAACAATATAAACAACATTAACAATATAAACAACATTAACAATATAAAACAACATTAACAATATAAACAACATTAACAATATAAACAACATTAACAATATAAACAACATTAACAATATAAACAACATTAACAATATAAACAACATTAACAATATAAACGACAATAACAATATAAACAACAATAACAATATAAACAACATTAACAATATAAACAACAATAACAATATAAACAACATTAACAATATAAACAACAATAACAATATAAACAACATTAACAATATAAACAACATTAACAATATAAACAACAATAACAATATAAACAACATTAACAATATAAACAACATTAACAATATAAACAACATTAACAATATAAACGACATTAACAATATAAACAACATTAACAATATAAACAACATTAACAATATAAACAACATTAGCAATAAACAACATTAACAATATAAACGACATTAACGATATAAACAACATTAACAATATAAACAACATTAACAATATAAACAACATTAACAATATAAACAACATTAACAATATAAACGACATTAACAATATAAACAACATTAACAATATAAACAACATTAACAATATAAACGACATTAACAATATAAACAACATTAACAATATAAACAACATTAACAATATAAACAACATTAGCAATAAACAACATTAACAATATAAACGACATTAACAATATAAACAACATTAACAATATAAACAACATTAACAATATAAACAACATTAACAATATAAACAACAAATAACAATATAAACAACATTAACAATATAAACAACATTAACAATATAAACAACATTAACAATATAAACAACAATAACAATATAAACAACATTAACAATATAAACAACATTAACAATATAAACAACATTAACAATATAAACAACATTAACAATATAAACAACATTAACAATATAAACAACATTAACAATATAAACAACAATAACAATATAAACAACATTAACAATATAAACAACATTAACAATATAAACAACATTAACAATATAAACAACATTAACAATATAAACAACAATAACAATATAAACAACATTAACAATATAAACAACATTAACAATATAAACGACATTAACAATATAAACAACATTAACAATATAAACAACATTAACAATATAAACAACATTAACAATATAAACAACATTAACAATATAAACAACATTAACAATATAAACAACATTAACAATATAAACAACATTAACAATATAAAACATTAACATTAACAATATAAACAACATTAACAATATAAACAACAATAACAATATAAACAACATTAACAATATAAACAACATTAACAATATAAACAACATTAACAATATAAACAACATTAACAATATAAACAACATTAACAATATAAACAACATTAACAATATAAACAACATTAACAATATAAACAACATTAACAATATAAACAACATTAACAATATAAACAACATTAACAATATAAACAACATTAACAATATAAACAACATTAACAATATAAACAACATTAACAATATAAACAACATTAACAATATAAACAACAATAACAATATAAACAACAATAACAATATAAACAACATTAACAATATAAACAACAATAACAATATAAACAACAATAACAATATAAACGACATTAACAATATAAACAACATTAACAATATAAACAACATTAACAATATAAACAACATTAACAATATAAACAACATTAACAATATAAACAACATTAACAATATAAACAACATTAACAATATAAACAACATTAACAATATAAACAACAATTAACAATATAAACAACATTAACAATATAAACAACATTAACAATATAAACAACATTAACAATATAAACAACATTAACAATATAAACAACATTAACAATATAAACAACATTAACAATATAAACAACATTAACAATATAAACAACATTAACAATATAAACAACATTAACAATATAAACAACATTAACAATATAAACAACATTAACAATATAAACAACAATAACAATATAAACAACAATAACAAATATAAACAACATTAACAATATAAACAACATTAACAATATAAACAACATTAACAATATAAACAACATTAACAATATAAACAACATTAACAATATAAACGACATTAACGATATAAACAACATTAACAAAATTAAAATAACATTAACAATATAAACAACATTAACAATATAAACAACATTAACAATATAAACAACATTAACAATATAAACAACATTAACAATATAAACAACATTAACAATATAAACAACATTAACAATATAAACAACATTAACAATATAAACAACATTAACAATATAAACAACATTAACAATATAAACAACATTAACAATATAAACAACATTAACAATATAAACAACATTAACAATATAAACAACATTAACAATATAAACAACATTAACAATATAAACAACATTAACAATATAAACAACATTAACAATATAAACAACAATAACAATATAAACAACAATAACAATATAAACAACAATAACAATATAAACAACAATAACAATATAAACAACAATAACAATATAAAACATACATTAACAATATAAACAACATTAACAATATAAACAACATTAACAATATAAACAACATTAACAATATAAACAACATTAACAATATAAACACTAATAACGACATTAACAATATAAACGACATTAACAATATAAACAACATTAACAATATAAACAACATTAACAATATAAACAACATTAACAATATAAACAACATTAACAATATAAACGACATTAACAATATAAACGACATTAACAATATAAACAACATTAACAATATAAACAACATTAACAATATAAACAACATAAACAATATAAACAACATTAACAATATAAACAACATTAACAATATAAACAACATTAACAATATAAACAACATTAA
>OX030968.1:3205842-3278909 GCA_943735955.1 Piscicola geometra | reverse complement strand
TACTACTACTACTACTACTACTACTACTACTACTACTACTACTACTACTACTACTACTACTACTACTACTACTACTACTACTACTACTACTACTACTACTAAAACTACTACTACTACTACTACTATGACAACTACTACTACTACTACTACTACTACTACTACTACTACTACTACTACTACTACTACTACTACTACTACTACTACTACTGTTCTTCACTACTACTACTACTACTACTACTACTACTACTACTACTACTACTACTACTACTACTACTACTACTATTACTACTACTACTACTTCTTCTACTACTAAAACTACTACTACTACTACCTACTACTACTACTACTACTACTACTACTACTACTACTACTACTACTACTACTACTACTACTACTACTACTACTACTACTACTACTACTACTACACTACTACTACTACTTCTACTACTACTACTACTACTAAGACTACTACTACTAATACTACTACTACTACTACTACTACTACTACTACTACTACTACTACTACTACTACTACTACTACTACTACTACTACTACTACTACTACTACTACTACTACTACTACTACTACTACTACTCACTACTACTACTACTACTACTACTACTACCACTACTACTACTACTACTACTACCACTACTACTAATACTACTATTACTGTTCCTAGTATTATTTTTTTTAATTATCATTATGGTAACCAAGACCACGACACTCAACACCTTCATTTCTCTTTAAGGACACAATAGTGTACACAATAGTGTACACAATAGTACACACAATAGGAGTACTACAAAAAGTATCTTTTAATCAATTAAGTGTGTATACTTGAAGATACTTTCAGTATTAATGCACGCACGCAAAAACAGACACACACACACAAACACCCACACATACATATACACACACACACACACATACATTTACACACACACACATATTGGTACACAGAAGCGCACTGCCGGAATCTTATTGATCTTAACACCATCTGTATTCCAATTCCTCTTCTACTACATAAATACTACTACTACTAGTAGTAGTACCTCTACTAGTACTACTTCTACTAATACTTTTTCTAATATCCCTACTACTATTAGTACTATTACTACTTCTACTATTACTGCTATACTCCTTTTGCTGCTCTTGCTACTTCTACTAATACTAGTATGTTTTAATAGGTAAACGGCTAAAAGGTCCTCCGGATAAAAAGTCCTAGGATAAAAAGTCCTCTGGATAAAAAGTCCTCCGGATAAAAAGTCCTCCGGATAAAAGTCCTCCGGATAAAAAGTCCTCCGGATAAAAAGTCCTCCGGATAAAAAGTCCTCCGGATAAAAAGTCCTCCGGATTAAAATTTCCGGATAAAAAGTCTTCAGGATAAAAATCTTCAAAAAATTACTTTTCAAGGAAATATACGTGATTAATACGTGATCCTTGAAACATTAAGAATACAATTTTATACTTTTATCTAATGTTTGCTATATTTTTTTCGTTCAATCTCGAAAAAGCATTTGAATAAATTTGAATTGGTTGTGTTTGTTTCTTATATTTAGCTTATGTTAGAAATATCAAATAGAAGACATGAAACTTTCAGAGTTTTATGAGAAATGTGGTTAGAGCTCCCAGGAGGAAAAGAATAATCGGGAATAAGAAGTGCTTTTTATATAATTTTATTAATTTTAATGAATGTAAATAATTGTTAGAAATATTTTTAATTAACAAATACTGAGGAGAGACTAATTAATTAATAAATATCAAATAGAAGACATGAAACTTTTGGAGTTGTATGTGAAATGTGGTTAGAGCTCCAAGGAAGAAAAGAATAATCGGAAAGTAGAAGTGCTTTGATAAAATTTTATTAATTTTAATGAATGTAGAAAAAAATTTTTAGAAACAATTTTAATTATCATATACAAAGAAGAGACTAATTAATAAAGAAATATCAAATAGAAGACATGAATGATCTGGAGGAAAAAGTGCTAGGGCTTCAGATTGAGCACTAGTGCAAAGCTTGCAAGCTCCCACTGAAGGAAGAAGTGCTTTTTATATAAGACTAATTAATTATTTTAAATATTTTGTAGCAAGTGTAGGAAATATCACATAGAAGACATAAATAATCTGGAGGAAGAAATGCTAGGGTGTTAGATTGAGCTCCAGTGCAAAGCTTGCAAGCACCCACTGGAGGAAGAAGTGCATTTTACATAATTTTATTAACTTTTTATATTATTTTATTAACTTTTTATATTATTTTATTAACTTTTTATATTATTTTATTAACTTTTTATATTATTTTATTAACTTTTTATATTATTTTATTAACTTTTTATATTATTTTATTAACTTGTTATATTATTTTATTAACTTGTTATATTATTTTATTAACTTGTTATATTATTTTATTAACTTGTTATATTATTTTATTAACTTGTTATATTATTTTATTAACTTGTTATATTATTATTTTATTTTTTTTAACATTATTTTATTAACTTTTTATATTATTTAATTAACTTTTATGTCATTTTATTAATTTTAATGAATGTAAAATAATTTTTATAAAAAATTATAAATATCAAATACTAAAAAAGACTAATTATTAATTTTAATATTTCGTAGCCAACTTAGGAAATATAAAATAGAAGACATAATAATCTAGAGGAAGAAGTGCTAGGACCTCAGATTGAGCACCAGTGCAAATCTTGCAAGCACCCACTGGCTACCTAATTCACCAGACAGATGAGCTCTGCAGTTGAAGGACATACTGTCTTCTGAACGACTCTTCTAAATATGGAATTAATTGAAATAGTTATTTAATTAATTTATTAAAATAGTAATTTTTTATTATTATTTTGCTTAAATCAGTCATTCAGTCAGTCAGTCAGTCTATAGGACTATAAGCTGGAGTCTTGAACAACATTGGGTGCTTCAGTTTCTGCACTTCCAACATCTAGAATAGACTATTTTAACTCATTTTATTATGGTTAATAATACTTTGAAGCCTTTAGTATTTATATTATTAATTTATAAAACTATAAAAATAATATTTTTAGTTGAATAATATATAGTATTTATTTAATTAATTTATAAAAATAATATTTTACATTTATAAAATTTTGAATAAATCAGTCAGTCCGACTATAGGCTATGTTCTTAAACACTATTGGGGCACCACAGTAAGACCTCCAACCAGTTTCCTCCATTCCTTTTGATTTTCTGATAGTCTCAAACAGTCCTTGAGCTCAAACCTTATCCACTCCACTATATTGTTCTACTATCTTTCCTTTGTCTGCTTCTTTTTTTCCTCCCTGGTCAGTGCCTTGAAGATAATGACAACACCATCATATATAATGTTGTGATGCTGAAGATGCTGTATTGGTAAAGACAATGATTCTGTGGCAATGATTATCATGGTGATGTGGGTGAGGTGAAGGGTGTTTAAATTATTTGTTAAAGTTGCTTGTTTTTAAAATATTTTCAAAATAAAATAATAACCATGTGTTTTATTTTATTTACTATTCAACACTCATCAAGAATCAGCAGAAAACTTAATGATTAAAGTGAGGAATCAACAACAACCAAGTCAAATTTATTAAAATCCTATTTCCAGATTGAAAAAAAAATAGAGCAAACATTAGATTAAAGTTTTAATTTTTAATCTTTTAGTTTTAAGGATCACATATTCTTTTTTAAAGATTATTTCATTGAGGACTTTTTATAATCACGATCAAGAACCAACAAACAATTGTATAGTTAAAGTGACGAAACAACAACAGCCAAGTCAAATTTATTCAAATGCTATTTCGAGATTGAACGAAAAAAATATAGCAAACATTAGATAAAAGTATTAAATTTTATTCTTAAAGTTTCAAGGATCCCGTATTAATCACGTATATTTCCTTGAAAAAATTTTTTTTGAAGATTTTCATCCTAAAGACTTTTTATCCGAAAATTTTAATCCGGAGGATTTTTTATCCGGAGGACTTTTTATCCGGAGGACTTTTTATCCGGAGGACTTTTTATCCGGAGGACTTTTTATCCGGAGGACTTTTTATCCGAGGACTTTTTATCCGGAAGACTTTTATCCGAAGTGCTTTATATCCGAGGACTTTTTATCCGGAGTACTTTTATCCGAGGACTTTTCATCCGAGAACTTTTTATCCGGAGGACCTCTTATCCTAAAACCGTTTTAATATATATATATTTTTAAGTTAAAATGAATATTCATAAACAATTTATCTTTTCAATTTATCCAGACTGCAAAGATCACAAGAGTTCAAAGAATTGGTTCGGAAATAACTTGAAAACTGTGAAGAAACAATATTGTTTTAACGGTGCTTTGAAAGAATGAAATAAAATCTAGTTATGATTTTAATGAATATTTCAAATAAATTAAATACATAAAAAACAACTAGACGATATTGTCGTTAAACTTCTATCAATTGTTTATGATAAAAGCATTAACAAAGTCTGAGAAATATGTTACAACCAATTCGAGAAAATCTAGCTGATCAATTTGACCAACCTAAGACTGAAAAAGCTGTCTAACTTATTCGTATGTTGTCACGCTAGAAAATAGGCCAAAATGTCCCTGATTTAATTTAAAGAAAATGGAGTGAAAGACTTTAAAATAAAAGTAGTTTTTCATCACAATTCTCAGCAGAAACCTTGCGACATCCTTCATAGTTACACACGACATCATCATCATATCCACGACATATCTTCAAGCATCTCACCCTCTCCTTCCATTCTTCACCCCTTTAATGCAACGTTATAATAGTTGAAGCAATAAAATACTCACAACAAAGAACACTTAGGCATTTCATCCCAAGTTAACTCCACCCTTTTCGTCAACTTACCACTTTAAAACACTGAAAACCCCATTTTCTCTGGTCAATCTCCCTCTGATTCAACACCACCAACTACTTTAGAACAACACGTAAAACCCTTTTTCTTGTAAATCCCAACTTTTTTGCAGTCAACTCGACTTTTAGTCAGCAACACCAGCAGCAAGCATGGATCGACTCCTCAAGTCCGCCCTAACGATCAGGGAAGTGAAGTTTCGCATGGACGACGACTACATCGACCGTCTGACACGCCAGTACACCGTGATCATCCTCATTTGTTTCGGCTTCCTCGTCTCCACCAAGCAATTCGTCGGTCGGCCCATCACTTGCTGGTGTCCAGCGCAGTTCAGCGACTCTCATCGAGACTACGCCGATGCCATCTGCTGGGTGAGCAACACCTACTACCTGCCCATGGACAACACCATCCCGCGAGAAAAGCTCCAGGCGTCTGCCAGCAACTCGCCCTATCACCACCACTCAGGCCATCCCTACCGCAACGAAGACATCCAGATGAAGCCCGCCATGATTTCCTACTACCAGTGGGTGCCTCTAATCCTCATCTTCCAGGGCCTCCTCTGTTTCATTCCTTGCCTCTTCTGGCGGTTCCTCAACAGACGTTCAGGCGTCAACATGACCGCCATTATGGACGCAGCGAGGGTCTGCTCGCAAGCGTCGTACCTTGAGATACGAGAAAAGGCCATTCGCTACGTCGTCAACCAGATGGACCGCTACCTGCTGGCGCAACGCGAGTACAGGACTGGCTGCATCGTCCGCATCAAGCACTTCATCGCAAAGGCGTGCTGTCTGATCGGCGGCAAACTCTACGGCAACTACCTGATCTCGTGTTACATGATGATCAAGATTCTGTACGTGGCGAACGCAGTAGGACAGTTGTTTCTGCTGGATGCCTTCCTCAAGATCGACTACCACCTCTACGGCGTGCACATCGTCGAGCGTCTGGTGAAGGGCCAGGACTGGGGCTACTCGGAACGTTTTCCCAGAGTTACGCTATGCGAGTTCGAAATACGCTATCAATCGCGCGTGCACAACTACGTGCTGCAGTGTGCACTGACGATCAACCTCTTCAACGAGAAACTTTTCACTTTCCTGTGGTTCTGGTTCGTCTTTCTGGCCTTCGCCACCGCCGTCAACTTCCTCCGTTGGCTCTTTCGCTCTCTCTACTGGCCAGGCCACGTCCAGTACGTCAGGAAGCAGATCAGGGTGATGGACGCTGCGCCTAGAGAAGCCGGAACTTTAGCGAAGTTCGCTGAGAACTATCTGAGGAGGGACGGAATGTTCATAGTTCGTTTGATCGGAATGAATATGGGAGAGGTGGTGGCAGGCGAAGTGTTGTGTGGTCTGTGGAATAATTATTCACCGGAGAGAAGGACCCTGGCAGAGAAGCCTGGAAGGAAGAACATGGCGAAGAACAGGGCTAATGGGGGAAGGCTGGAGGTGGTATGATGAGGAGGATGGTTGGCATGAAGAAATGAAAGAGTGGGTGGATGGATGGATAGTTGGGTGAATGGAAGGAGAGAAGATGGATGGATTGGTGGGTGAATGGAAAGATAGAGAAATGAATGGATAGATGTGTGAATGGAAAAAAATAATAGATGGAAGGATAGGGAGGCTGTATTAATGGAACGATTCTTGATTTGATGAGTTGATTGTTGGTTAGTACATTAATTAATGATTGATTTGATGAATGGATGAATGAATAGACAGCAAAAGGCGTGGTTGCTTGAGCATGAAGTTTGGCAAGTAGATCAAATGTTGTCAACTAGTTTTACCAATTCTACACCAGTTACTTGGACACACTTTGTACTGTTACCTTATATTCCTGTAATTTGTTGCAACCACATTCCGTTTTGGGACATTTTAATCGGAGCGTATTTTTGATGTCTTAGTTGTAGTAATCTTCAAGTTTTAATAACTTTATTTAATCATTTAATTTAATTAATATTTCTGCTTGGTTACCTAAATAGCAATTCTATTTATATTTATTAAACATTTTTTTATTGAATATTTATTTTTATTTATCTCTTCTTGCTAGCAGTGACACGTTTCGATCTCTTAAAACAGTTTTAATTAAAAAATATTTCAAACTATTCTCATTTTCACTAAAATATTTTTCCGATTTATTAAAAAAAAATTCACAAAATAATTAAAAGAAAAATATTGGAGGATTCTTTAAGATTGTTACTGTAACTCCTTACATCGTAACACCCTTTTCTTCTGCGCTGCACTAACATTTCTTTGTAAATTGAAATTAACTAAAATTCCTTAACTTCCATCATTATCACGCCTACCTTCGCCCCACCATTTTCAATTATCATCTGCATTCCACCATCATCATCATCGTCGTCGTCATCACCCTCATCATCCTCATCATCTTCTTCTACATCATCATCACTATTGTTTTATACTAGCTTGTTCGATTCGATAATACATGTGATTATCACGCGTGTAGCTAACCAATTCTATCACTCTAACACACGACCTCTTTAACAATGACCCAAATACATATGCATATATATAATTACATATGCATATATATAATTACATATGTATATATATAATTACATATTCATATGTATATGTATAATTACATATTCATATGTATATGTATAATTACATATTCATATGTATATGTATAATTACATATTCATATGTATATGTATAATTACATATTCATATGTATATGTATAATTACATATTCATATGTATATGTATAATTACATATTCATATGTATAAATGCATTTATATAAATGCATATGTATTAAATTTATATATTCAAACGGTAATTTACCGTGAATAACTTCAAAGCTCTAACGACACTGATGTACATACCTTACTAATGACGTTCTGAACGTAGTGTGTGTGGCTTTTGGGTGGGAGTGTTAGAAGGGGATGATGGAGAGAAAAATGGGGGAAGAAGGTCTGGTTTTTGGATGGTAGTGGTAAAAGAAGATGGGATGGGGTGTAGGGTTTGGCTTGGTTCTTGGATGGTTGTGGTGAAAGAAGATGATGGGTTGGTGTGAGGGGGGCTTAATTGGAATGAATAATGGTGCTGGTGGATGGTGTGAGGGGGGCTTAATTGGAATGAATAATGGTGCTGGTGGATGGTGGAATAATCGTGAAGGATAGTTGATGGTGGTGAGATGAGGATGATTGAGAAAGAGAGATGGAAGAAGATCGGACATAAGAGGGTAGTTGAAAGGTGATGGTGGTGTTTTGATAGAACCTCTTTTGCATTTCTCAAGTCCTTAGAAGTTACTTCATTGATTGCCTATGCGGCATCGGCACTGATCGGCCAACGTCCGATCACCTCCGATGACTATAATCTTCATATTATAGACTGTCTTAGTTTTATAAATTTACATGCTATGTTATTTTGATCATACAAATAATTATATACTAAAAATTTGAATTTAAATTGTTACCACAGAATATACATGTATTTATTGTTAAAATTTTAAATTGAAAAATATGTAATTTTAATTGTCTTATTAGTTTGTTTGTGAGAATGCCCTTGTCACCAGTAAGAATAATGAACTTTAAAAGTTGAATTTTGACATTAAAAATAAATTTTCCAGTTTTTGTTTCGGCTTTCTCGGTAGTTATTTTAGATGAATATCAAAATGAATGTTTTTTTCCACTAGAACCTCGTTGGGCACCGTTACTAACTTGCAAGTCGAAAGTTGCTTTCGTTTCAAGCCTGCAATCTCTGGTGTTTGTTTCTTCGGCATTATTATTTCTACTTTTTATTCACGCCATCATTCCTTTTCAAAGTTCTTCTCAACATTTATTCTGTTTCGTCACTCCAATGGTGTAACTTATTATCAACACTATCATCATGATCATCATAATCATCAGCATAATCATCCTCATCATCATCAGCATAATCATCCTCATCATCATCATCACCACCACCATCATCATCATCATCAAGAGCCTCTTCATCTGGAGCACATCGACACTTCTCTGGACATTGATGGTAGCGGGCATAGTTGTAGCATGATCCTTCATCAATAAAAGCATCTAGTGTCCGTGTCGATGGGAGTTGTGTTGTGTGCTTTATGTGGAGTTTCATGAGGAGAGTGCGGTGTGTTGGGTGTGTTGGGTGTGTTGTGGTTTGATGTGGTTTGATGTGGTTTGATGTGGCGTGGTATTGCCAATGATGATGGGTTATGATTTAGTGTGTTTTTTGTAGTTTAATGTGAAGTGGTGTAGTGTGGTTTGGTGTGTTTTGGTATGCTGTGGGTAAGTATGAGGTTGTTTGTTCTGATGTGGTGTGTGATGTGGAATGGTTTGTTGTAGAATGGAGAAGTTTTTGTGGTGTGGTAATGCCATTGTGAAATCGTGGTGGTGAAGAGAAAAGAAACAACAACTGAAAAATGTAATTAATGGTCAAACTAAATGTTTAAAAAGTTTCAAGACAGCTTCGACACCGAGCAGCTTAGTGTTTGTTGCAAGAAAGGAGCGACATCTGGTGAACGAGTGATAATAATTCTAAAATTAAGCAAATGGTGATTGAGTGAAAAAATGTAAAAGTTAAGTTTTACCACTTCTTTGTTTCTAGCTCTCAAAAGGCATATCAACTTCAACTTATTTCAGTCTATTAATTCCTTTTCAACCTTTTCTTCATCCATATCTCTTTCATTTTCCATCCCCTTCCATCCTCCTGCACCAATCCATCCATCACCTAATATCCCTTCCCCCATCAATCAATCCATTCCAAAACCCACCCTCCCAACCTCAATCCATCCACCTAGCCCTCTTCGTAATCTTCTCAGCTGCACTCAAACACAGCAGCGACAACACCTGCTTCACTCTTTGTGGCGACAACGACAGACGCTGACCTCTGCGCGACTGTGGTCGTGTGGTCGCCGAGTGGACAGCCACTCTGTGAACCTGTGGTGGTGATGGTGGTGGTGGTGGTCGAAGGTGGTGGTGGTGGTGGTGGTGGTGGTCGAAGGTGGTGGTGGTCGAAGGTGGTGGTGGTGGTCAAAGGTGGTGGTGGTGGTGGTGGTGGTGGTGGTCGAAGGTGGTGGTGGTGGTCGAAGGTGGTGGTGGTGGTCGAAGGTGGTGGTGGTCGAAGGTGGTGGTGGTGGTGGTGGTGGTCGAAGGTGGTGGTGGTGGTCGAAGGTGGTGGTGGTGGTCGAAGGTGGTGGTGGTCGAAGGTGGTGGTGGTGGTGGTGGTGGTCGAAGGTGGTGGTGGTGGTCGAAGGTGGTGGTGGTGGTGGTGGTGGTGGTCGAAGGTGGTGGTGGTGGTGGTGGTGGTCGAAGGTGGTGGTGGTGGTGGTGGTGGTCGAAGGTAGTGGTGGTGGTGGTGGTCGAAGGTGGTGGTGGTGGTTGAAGGTGGTGATGGTGGTGGTGGTGGTCGAAGGGGGTGGTGGTGGTCGAAGGTGGTGGTGGTGGTGGTGGTCGAAGGTGGTGGTGATGGTGGTCGAAGGTGGTGGTGGTGGTCGAAGGTGGTGGTGGTCGAAGGTGGTGGTGATGGTGGTCGAAGGTGGTGGTGGTCGAAGGTGGTGGTGGTGGTCGAAGGTGGTGGTGGTGGTCGAAGGTGGTAGTGGTGGTCGAAGGTGGTGGTGGTGGTCGAAGGTGGTGGTGATGGTGGTCAAAGGTGGTGGTGATGGTGGTCGAAGGTGGTGGTGGTGGTGGTGGTCGAAGGTGGTGGTGGTGGTCGAAGGTGGTGGTGGTGGTCGAAAGTGGTGGTGGTGGTCGAAGGTGGTGGTGATGGTGGTCGAAGGTGGTGGTGATGGTGGTCGAAGGTGGTGGTGGTGGTCGAAGGTGGTGGTGGTGGTCGAAGGTGGTGGTGGTCGAAGGTGGTGGTGATGGTGGTCGAAGGTGGTGGTGGTCGAAGGTGGTGGTGGTGGTCGAAGGTGGTGGTGGTGGTCGAAGTGGGTGGTGGTGGTCGAAGGTGGTGGTGGTCGAAGGTGGTGGTGATGGTGGTCGAAGGTGGTGGTGGTCGAAGGTGGTGGTGGTGGTCGAAGGTGGTGGTGGTGATGGTGGTCGAAGGTGGTGGTGGTCGAAGGTGGTGGTGGTGGTCGAAGGTGGTGGTGGTGGTCGAAGGTGGTGGTGGTGGTCGAAGGTGGTGGTGATGGTGGTCGAAGGTGGTGGTGGTGGTGGTGGTCGAAGGTGGTGGTGGTGGTGGTGGTATAATTAAGAGACAGGCGTGGATCAATTCAAGATGGGGTGAGATAATGGCAGGTGATCAAATCTACTGAAATAATGTTGTATCCCTGATTTTGTGAGAAAAAAAGAAAGAGAAGTGGGAGAAAAAGAGAGAGGAAAGTGGGAGAAAAAGAAAGAGAAGTGGGAGAAAAAGAGAGAAGAAAGTGGGTGAAAGAGAGAGAGAGAAGTGGGAGAGAAAGAGAGAGAAAAGTGGGAGAAAAAGAGAGAGAAGTGTGAGAAAAAGAGAGAGAGAGTGGGAGAAAAGAAAGAGAAATGAGAGAAAAAGAGAGGGGAAAGTGGGAGAAAAAGAGAGAAGAAAGTGGGAGAAAGAGAGAGAGAGAGAGAGTGGGAGAAAAAGAGAGGAAAAAGTGGGAGAAAAAGAGAGAGAGAGAGTGGGAGAAAAAGAGAGGGGAAAGTGGGAGAAAATGAGAAAATGTAGAGAGTAGAAGAGTAGGGTGGAATGAAATGTACTGCGGGAACAGAAGAAGAAGAAGAATGTGCGATGACAACGCCTGCGTCTATGATGATGATGATGACGACGATGATGATGATGATGACGACGATGATGATGATGATGACGATGACGATGATGATGGTGGTCATGATGGTGGTCACACCTTAAGATTTCCCTTGGTTGTGAAGGCTTTGTTGCAGATGGAGCAGGTGAAGGGCTTGGAGCCTGTGTGGATGCGTTGGTGGATGTGGAGGGCGCTGCGACTGCTGAAGCCTTTGAGGCATGTGCCACACGTTGTGGTGCTTGAGGGGGTTGTTGAGGGGGTTGTTGAGGGGGTTGTTGGGGTGCTTGTTGAGGGGGTTGTTGAGGCGGTTGTTGAGGGGGTTGTTGGGGTGGTTGTCGTGCTTGTTGTAGTTGTATTTGCTAGTGTTGGTGCTGTAGTGTTGCGGGTCGCTGTTGTTGTTGTTGTTAGAACTTTTATATTCTTTTGCCCTATGACGAAATTGCCGGTTTTTGTTGCAGAAGTAGAAGTGGAAGGAGTGGTGTTGATAAGGATTGTTGTGGAAATACTTGTTGAATTAGCAAAAATTCTAACTGGTGAAGTTGTTATGGTAGTTGCAGTGGTAGTTGTAGTGGTAGTTGCAGTGGTAGTTGCAGTGATAGTTGTAGTGGTAGTTGTAGTGGTAGTTGTAGTGGTAGTTGCAGTGGTAGTTGCAGTGATAGTTGTAGTGGTAGTGGTAGTTGTTCTACAGACTTGATATTTTTTCGATTTTAAGAACTTCACATAAACAGACTTTCTTCTATTTCCCCCCTCTCTGTAAGTTAAACTATCATTACCATTCCTCCTATCACCACTGCTCATATCTTTGTTTTTGTGTCTTTTAAGGCTTCTAACCTCATAACTACCCTCCAAACCACCACTACCACCCTCTCTCTTACCACTACCTCCTCCACTTCTACCACTTGCCTCCTCAACTCCACCACCACTCCCCTTCCCTCCTCCACCCACCATCCTCTGAAGGAACGACTCGATGTGGGTGAGAGGGTTGGTGGGGAAAGGGGAAGTGGTGAGTGGTGGTAGTGAGTGGGTGAGTGGAAAATGGATGGGTGGAATGAAGGTGGATGGAAAGATGCTGGTTGTAATGGAAGTTGCAGTGGAAGCTGATGATGATGATGATGATGATGATGATGATGATGATGATGATGATGATGATGATGATGATGATGATGATGATGATGATGATGATGTTGAGAAAAAAAGAGATGATGCAGGTGAAGATGAGAGTTGGGAGTGGATGATGGAATGGGTGCTTGATGGATTTTTGGTTGCGGTGAGAAGATGAGGTGAAGAAGATGGTGCTGATGATGATGAGAAAAATGGAAAAATTCCAGGCTTGTGAGGTAGGTATGCAAATTGTTGCTGTTGAAATTGTTGCTGTTGAAATTGTTGTATTTGTTGCAGCTGTTTAAGTTCTTGTAATTCCTGTTGCAGTAATAAAGATGTATGCGTTTTTCTTGAGTGTTGTTGTTGTTGTTTCAGTTGTATTGAAATGTGTTCGTGTAGTTGTGTGTGTTGAGAAAATAAACTACATTGGTGGTGTTGCTGTAGTTGTTGTTGCTGTAGTTGTTGTTGCTGTAGTTGTTGTTGTTGTAGTTGTTGTTGCTGTAGTTGTTGTTGCTGTAGTTGATGTTGCTGTAGTTGATGTTGCTGTAGTTGATGTTGCTGTAGTTGATGTTGCTGTAGTTGATGTTGCTGTAGTTGATGTTGTAGTTTCTTCCATAGTGAAGGGGACATAAAAGAGCTGCTGTGTGGTAATGAGTGTAAAGAGTGTTGTAGTTGTTGGAAATGTGCGTAGTAGTGGTAGTAGTAGTAGTAGTAGTAAAATTGTTGTTGTTGTTGTTGTTGTTGTGAACGATAGTAATCTTGTTTTTGTTGTTGCTGATGTTGAGAGTGATAGAACTGTTGTTGTTGTTGTTTTAGTTGCTGAAGCAAGTGTTCAAGAAACAGGTAGTAATGATACTTCACGTTCTTTTTGTCGTCATCCTCATCATCATTGCTATACTTTTTCTTTCCATCACTCCCTCCATCATCCTCACAGCAATGTCTGCCATCTTCCCTCGATCCACTCACTGAGGCCTTCTCTTCCAAACTAACCACGTCGATGTAAGCACTCTCATCCTTACCATCATCATTTTTCCCGCCACCATCATCATCATCATCATCATCATCACTATGGTCATCATCATCATCATCATCATCATCATTTGCAGCTTCTTCACACTCCGACATCACTTCCGGTTTGAGGATGTAATTATTTCTTTGACTAGACATGGTAGAACGATGACAAGGTGGATGGTAGCTATAATCTAAGAGATGCCGTTAAATCAGTCGCAGCTATATGGGGTAGGTACTGAAGTGTCAGTAAGTTGAGTAGCATTACTTACGAACGATCAGAATTTCAAGATTAAAAAGATTAATTAATTAAATTATTTTTGATGATGAAGTTTTAAATAAAAGTAAATTAAAGTTATTAAATATTTTTATTGTTTCTTTTTGGTGGAGTTGTAAATAAGGCAGCAGACTGACAAGCTCTTTACAGATAAGCTTTATGGGCCTGTAAATATGAGAGGTCCATGTCTCAAATCATCATCGATCCGAACTCATTAACTAGTTCAACTAATTGATTGTCTAATTTTTTTTAATGACTTTAATGGTTTAAATATTTAAACTAATTACTTTTTTAATGACTTTAATTTTAAATAATTAGTTGCCTAATTTGTTTTTAATACCTTTTCGAGTACTTTATTCATAAATGATTTGTTTTCTATTATATTCTCTAGATATAAGGACCTGGTACAACTATTGAAGGAACACTTGCAGTATTGACTGAACCCTCCTTTGGATTTTATCACTTCAAGATTGAAATATTAAACAGATTTAATCATCATTTTGCTTTTAAAATCGCATACTTTACTTATTCATTAAATATATTACTTATATAAAGAACAAAGCGGATTGGCTGGAGGTATTTCCAGTGCACCAATCAGAGCGAGCCTCACTAACACCTGATTTTTCATTGGTTGATGAATCAATTTAGCATTCGTCGGACGTTGGATTTTTCAACTTTTATTGCAAATTATTGTAAATTCAGGAGAAATGGCCTCAAGTTTTGAACTTTGAGACCTCATGAGGCAACAAGCAAGTGTTGATCTCTGACTGGAGTCATGGAGTGTGGAAGTAAATGGAAGAATGGAATTACAGATTGTTCCAAGTGGCCACTCCTGGGAGAATCATTCCACTTCGCATCGTGAAATAGGACTGGAAGCTGCATAGAAAGATGTCTGTATATTTTTTGTTTTTTTATTTCATATATCTTTTTCTATAAATCACAGCCTGACAGACGCAGGCCATGTTACAAAATACACACCAAATTGAAATTGAATGGGGGATAATAATAATGTGGTTGATATTAAAAAAATCTTAATAAAAAAGATGAAACACATGAGTATTATATTATTCAGAAAATATAATTAAAATCTTTTCATGTACTGTGGAGAATAGCAAAGAATATGGCCCAAGCTCCAAATAATACAAGCATCCGCTACTCACTCCATCATGATCTTATGCATAACTAAGCAGTCTCGTCTCATGCATATGTAATTAGGCGCATGAATATTTAATCGACCAATCAAAAAGCAGAGTATAAAGACGTCAGAGAGGGGCAAGCATGACGCGTGTCAGAGGCAGTGATTTAATGTAACATCTCTCAATCGATATTTATTCAAAACAACTATAATAAATTTATTCAAAACAACTATAGTATATTTATTCAAAACAACTATAATAAATTTATTCAAAACAACTATAGTATATTTATTCAAAACAACTATAATAAATTTATTCAAAACAACTATAGTATATTTATTCAAAACAACTATAGTATATTTATTCAAAACAACTATAGTATATTTATTCAAAACAACTATAATAAATTTATTCAAAACAACTATAGTATATTTATTCAAAACAACTATAGTATAATTATTTTTTAAAATAACTATAGTATATTTATTCAAAACAACTATAGTATATTTATTCAAAACAACTATAATAAATTTATTCAAAACAACTATAGTGAATTTATTCAAAACAACTATAGTATATTTATTCAAAACAACTATAGTATATTTATTCAAAACAACTATAGTATATTTATTCAAAACAACTATAATAAATTTATTCAAAACAACTATAATAAATTTATTCAAAACAACTATAATAAATTTATTCAAAACAACTATAATAAATTTATTCAAAACAACTATAATAAATTTATTCAAAACAACTATAGTATATTTATTCAAAACAACTATAGTATATTTATTCAAAACAACTATAGTATATTTATTCAAAACAACTATAGTATAATTATTTTTTAAAATAACTATAGTATATTTATTCAAAACAACTATAGTATATTTATTCAAAACAACTATAATAAATTTATTCAAAACAACTATAGTATATTTATTCAAAACAACTATAGTATATTTATTCAAAACAACTATAGTATATTTATTCAAAACAACTATAGTATATTTATTCAAAACAACTATAGTATATTTATTCAAAACAACTATAGTATATTTGTTCAAAACAACTATAATATATTTATTCAAAACAACTATAGTATATTTATTCAAAACAACTATAGTATATTTATTCAAAACAACTATAGTATATTTAATCAAAACAACTATAGTATATTTATTCAAAACAACTATAGTATATTTATTCAAAACAACTATAGTATATTTATTCCAAACAACTATAGTATATTTATTCAAAACAACTATAGTATATTTATTCAAAACTACTATAGTATATTTATTCAAAACAACTATAGTATATTTATTCAAAACTACTATAGTATAATTATTTTTCAAAACAACTATAGTATATTTATTCAAAACAACTATAGTATATTTAATCAAAACAACTATAGTATATTTATTCAAAACAACTATAGTATATTTATTCAAAACAACTATAGTATATTTATTCAAAACAACTATAGTATATTTATTCAAAACAACTATAGTATATTTATTCAAAACAACTATAGTATATTTATTCAAAACAACTATAGTATACTTATTAAAAACAACTATAGTATATTTATTCAAAACAACTATAGTATATTTATTCAAAACAACTATAGTATATTTATTCAAAACAACTATAGTATATTTATTCAAAACAACTATAGTATATTTATTCAAAACAACTATAGTATATTTATTCAAAACAACTATAGTATACTTATTAAAAACAACTATAGTATATTTATTCAAAACAACTATAGTATATTTATTCAAAACAACTATAGTATATTTATTCAAAACAACTATAGTATATTTATTCAAAACAACTATAGTATATTTATTCAAAACAACTATAGTATATTTATTCAAAACAACTATAGTATATTTATTCAAAACAACTATAGTATATTTATTCAAAACAACTATAGTATATTTATTCAAAACAACTATAGTATATTTATTCAAAACAACTATAGTATATTTATTCAAAACAACTATAGTATATTTATTCAAAACAACTATAGTATATTTATTCAAAACAACTATAGTATATTTATTCAAAACAACTATAGTATATTTATTCAAAACAACTATAGTATATTTATTCAAAACAACTATAGTATATTTATTCAAAACAACTATAGTATATTTATTCAAAACAACTATAGTATATTTATTCAAAACAACTATAGTATATTTATTCAAAACAACTATAGTATATTTATTCAAAACAACTATAGTATATTTATTCAAAACAACTATAGTATATTTATTCAAAACAACTATAGTATATTTATTCAAAACAACTATATTCACAAAAATAAACAATTATCGCAAGCATATTTAACTGAAAATTATCATATACTGAGTGGCTCTTCGTTGTTATTATTATTATCATTACCATCCCAAGCATCATCATCATCATGAAAACTTATGCATACATTAAAAACCATGGTAAGTTTAATCAGTTAAATGTAACGAATTACCAGCGCCTCTTGCCCACACTGAAGTACGCACGCGCAGGCCTGCCAAGTAATCAGTGAGAGTCAAATGTGACACTTCACGCAGGACTTTCTGTGTTGAATCGATCCTGAATTAGCAGCAGGGGTGGTGGTGGTGGTGGCAGTGGTGGTAGTGGATAGGATAGTCAGGACCAACATCTATATTTAAATTGATATGTTCACATATATTTGAGGGAGTCTAAAAACCTGTTTTATTAAACAAATGATTTGAAAGCGCGTTTGAATCAGGGAAAATGAGCTGTAGAAATAGTTTTGATTTATTGATATCTCTAGAATTCCATGGGTGGTGGTGGTGGTGGAATGCTGTGCTAGTGACAGTGCCTTAGTCTTTTTGACCGTTCTTATGAAGTGGGGAGGTTCAATGATTTGAAATTTCTTAATTTATTTGTCGAATTTGGTTCAGTGATCATTTTTACTAAAAGAAAATTAAGAAAATAGCAAAACGGTTTAAAAAACAAAAAGAAAGCTAAAGCAAGTTGTAAGAAAAAGTAGAATAGAGACAATACAGAAATCTAAAAAGTTATAAATAAATAAAATTTTACTACCGCAATAATTCCAAAACACGATTTTAGGGGATGGGCGAAGTTTCTAAAACGAAGTAATATAGGAATGTTTTAATCATTTCTGAATCAAAACTCCCCTTGCAGAACCATTGTCATACGGGGTTGCAAAAGTGTCATAATCCAATGCACATGTAGACAAAGATACAAGAGAATATTAAAAAGAAACCGCCCTGTGAACATTCTATATGGGACCTATATGGGTCCCATATGGGCAACTATATGGGCCCCATATGGGCAGCCCATATGGGACCCATGTCAAAATGCTACACCGATTTACGTGGGTCCCATATGGGCTATATGGGCAACTATATGGGCCCTATATGGGCAGCCCATATGGGACCCATGTCAAAATGCTACACCAAATTAAGTGGGTCCCATATGGGCTATATGGGCAACACATGATTGATTGATAAATTATTTATTTTTATAAAAAGCAATTAAAATATTTCTGCCAAACACAAATTAAAAGATGTAAGAAAAATAGTCCAAATATAAAAAATGTGATTAATCGGATTCTTCAAGATTATTTTTTTTTGAATTTTGCTTGGCTTGCTTTTTTAATTTGGAAACGTGTACTTTGATTTCTCTTCTGTATGTTTGAGTTGAATTGGTTTTGACAGAACCTGTTGCGAATAATTTATTGATGAATTAAATACCATGGTTTCATTTGTTCTGGTAAAGGGGAGTGCTAACCGGCTTTTTTTGTCATTACATATATTAATAAAAATGGCTGGTATCTTATATAGATATTGAATACATTGATTACAACTTGTGGGGTTTCGAAAAGTTTGTTGAACTATTGAATAATTATTTGCATAACTTTAAATTTTTTAATATTAATATTTAATAATGATAATTTTTAAAAAAAAACTTTAATAAGAAACCAGAATGACTTTTATAGACAAATACTTTTTAAATAATTACAACAGAAGATAACATTTCTAGAATAAAAGAGATAATAAATTCAAATGACTAAAATAAAAAAATTAAAAACATTTTACAAAAACCATGGCCATATGTTACACTAATTCGAAGTCCATTGAGCCCATATAGGACCCACATAGGCTTTCCTTGAAAACACTTGAACTTTTTTTAATATTCAAAGCCCATTTAGCCCATATAGGACCCACATAGGCTTTCCACAAAAACACTTAAACTTTTTTTTATTATTCAAAGCCCATTTAGCCCATATAGGACCCACATAGGCTTTACACAAAAACACTTAAACTTTTTTTATTATTCAAAGCCCATTTAGCCCATATAGGACCCACATAGGACCCACATAGGCTTTCCTTGAAAACATTCAGAACTATTATTTTTTTAAAGCCCATTTAGCCCATATAGGACCCATATAGGACCCACATAGGCTTTACATAAAAACACTTAAACTTTTTTTTCTTATTCAAAGCCCATTTAGCCCATATAGGACCCATATAGGACCCACATAGGCTTTCCATAAAAACACTTCAACTTTTTTTATTATTCAAAGCCCATTTAGCCCATATAGGACCCATATAGGACCCATATAGGCTTTCCTTGAAAACACTCAGAATTATTAATATTTTTAAAGCCCATTTAGCCCATATAGGACCCATAAAGGACCCACATAGGCTTTCCATGAAAACACTTTAATTATTATCATTATTCAAAGCCCATTTAGCCCATTTAGGACCCATATACTTCCCAAATAGGCTTTTCTTTAAAAACACGTTAAATTTTATTCTTTTTTAAAGCCCATTTAGCCCATATAGGACCCATATAGGGCCCATATAGATAATCTCTAGCCCACGAAGCCCATATAGGACCCATATTGATTACCCTTAGCCCATTTAGCCCATATGGGACCCATATAGGCCCATATAGAATGTTCACAGGGCGACTTAATGACTAGAAATGTGAAAGTTCCTCTTGTAGGGAAGATCATTCCTCACACACTCAGTTAGTTAACTGCCCTCATTCCTCCATTCAGCCATCCCTCCATCCATTCAACTATCCATTCAGCCATCCCTCCATCCATTCAATTATCCATTCAGCCATCCCTCCATCCATTCAACTATCCATTCAGCCATCCTTCCATCCATTCAATTATCCATTCAGCCATCCCTCCATCCATTCAATTATCCATTCAGCCATCCCTCCATCCATTCAACTATCCATTCATCCATTCCTCCATCCATTCAACTATCCATTCAGCCATCCCTCCATCCATTCAATTATCCATTCAGCCATCCCTCCCTCCATTCATCCCTCCTTCTCCATCCCTCCATCCACTCAACCCTCCTCTTCCTTCTTCTCTTTCCCTCCCTCCACTCATCCCTCCTTCTCCATCCCTCCATCCACTCAACCCTCCTCTTCCTTCTTCTCTTTCCCTCCCTCCACTCATCCCTCCTTCTCCTCCTCCTTCCTTCTCTCTTGCACCCTCCTCACAACACCTCTAGCTGTATCGACCACCTTCTCCCATACACACAGCCTCTGTAGTAGTGTTGTAGCGCTTCATCGTATTGAACTATCTTGATCTAAATAAATTTAATTTTATTAATTAAATATATTTAGCTTTATTTATTATATACATTTAATTATATAATATTTAGCTTTATTTATTAAAGAAATTCAATTATATATTTCGTTTTATTGATCATATACATTTAACAATATATTATTTAGTCTTATTTATGAGACACATTTAAATATATATTATTTAATTTTATTGATTAAATACATCTAATTATATATTTATTTAATCATACTCATTACAACGAACCGTCTGGTTGAACTTCAATTGGTTCTCTGCGAAGGCTCTAAAAATAGATTGCAGGTCTCTCTTCTGATTGGCGCTCCACCTCTCAAACTCCGCCCTCAGATCCGCCTCCACGCAACTTCGTCTATCGTTCGCACTCTCCATTTCTTTGTAAGCCTAAATGAGGATTAATAAATGATAATGATAACAAAAAGATTAACAAACATGTAATAATATTGTTTGAAGAAATCGCTAGAGAATTACCTCTGCAAGGTTTTCTGTTGTCTGTGAGGTATGAAAACAAAGAATTAAAATAAAGAGAAACACAAAAATAATGTTTAAAAATATATATATATATAAACATATAAAGAAATAGTATAAAAAATATATAATAATAAAAACAACAATAATAATAATAATAATAATAATAATAATAATAATAATAATAATAATAATAATAATAATATAAATAATATAAATAATAATATAAATAATAATAATCATAATATAAACAATAATAATCATAAAAACAGAATAATAATGATAATATTAAAAAGAGACCATATTGAAGTCTTGTTTCTTGCTTGCGTAGGCCTGGCACATGTGTTCGTGGTGGCCCTGAGCCAGGTCTCTGCGTCTGAAGACTGCCTGTGGTGGTGGTGATGGTGATGATGATGATGTGATGATGATGATGTGATGATGATGGTGATGATGGTGATGAGATGATGGTGATGATGATGGTGATGATGATGATGTGATGATGGTGATGATGATGGTGATGATGATGATGTGATGATGGTGATGATGATGGTGATGAGATGATGGTGATGATTATGATGATGAAGAGACGACAATGTAATGATGATCACTCCTATTATTATTACAAAAGCATCATCACTATCATCATAATCATGATAAACATCATCACTATCATCGCAATCATCATAATCATCACCACCTTGATGGCTTCCACGTCAAGAATGTATTCTCTTATTGGCAAGAGAACTTGTGTCTCTGTGCTGGTGATCTGGTGGTGATGATGATGATGATGATACTTTTGTAAATCAATAACAATAATAACAAAAGTAGATAAAATGAAGAGTATAATAAAAAACAATTATAATATTAGCAAAAAAATGAAAATAATATTTAAAATAAAAAGTGGAATAATGGGTAAAAAAATAATAATTCAAATGCAAATGGACAAACCACTTGGGCGAGTGTGTTTGATTGGAGGTGGAGGGCAGACGAGGTGGAGGAGAGGATGGGGGAAAGGGCCTCTTCATTGGATGACCAGAGCAGGAGGCAGGGGTGGAGAAGATGCAGGTGCGAGAAAAGCTCTGCCATTGGTGAAGAATTATTTTAATTTTTTTCTCAATAATTCATCTATTTCTCCATTTATCTATTTATAAAACTCCTAATTTATCCATTTATATAATTCCACATTAGCCCATTCATTAATGTCTCCATTCACCCATCCATCCATCAACCAACCAACCTGTTTGCTCTTTCACTATCTTGCTGACAACTCTCTCAGTCAATCTCAACTTTTCACCTACGCCCTTCAACCGCACCCCTATTTCCTCAAATTCTATTGGTCGGTTTTTGATCATGTGACCACTAATACTATGCAATGATTGGCTCAGCTTGCTAATAACTCCGCCTCCAGAGCCGTTTGATTGGTTGGTGCTTTTAGAGACGTTTGATTTGAATTCCTATTGGATGGAAGAAGTTGAAATTGAAACATTTTCAATAAATCAGTCACAACTCTCCTCACCTCAGTTAACCACACTTTTTAGACCACTTTCAAACCTCCCTTTTCACCCAATTCGCGTCTCAATTCCACTTCATCTTATTTCCCCCCTCTCTCCCTCCATTTGTAAACACCCTTTGTACACACCCATTGCACACACCCATTGTACACACCCATTGTACACACCCATTGTACACACCCATTGCACACACCCATTGTACACACCCATTGCACACACCCATTGCACACACCCATTGCTTGGCGGTGAGAAAGAGGATGAGTGATGGACTGAAGGAGAGAACTGGATGAGCAGAGAGCCTGCCCATGAACCTTTGATGGTGGTGAAACTACTACTAGCACTACTACCGTGAAAAAAATCTTCTACAAAAAATAATTTTAGACCAAGAAATGTAGAAAAAAGATTAGATGAAAATATTTTCAATTTTCAAAGTTCTGAAGAATTTGGCATTTTCCAGTATTACTGCTGCTGCTGTTACCTGTTAAGTGAAAGCATTCTGGCTTTTAGAAAGTCTGAAGCAAATCTGTCTGTTAGTCGGTGCTTTTCTGGTAGTGGCTGCATAGATGAAGAATTATAATAATAATAATTATTATTATTATTATTAGTTGTAGTAGTAGTCGTAGTAGCAGCAGCAGCAGCAGTAGTAGTAGTAGTAGTAGTAGTAGTAGTAGTAGTAGTAGTAGTAGTAGTAGTAGTAGTTGTTGTAGTAGTAGTGGTAGTAGTAGTAGTAGTAGTAGTAGTAGTAGTAGTAGTAGTAGTAGTAGAAGTAGTAGTAGTAGTAGTAGTAGTAGAAGTTGTAGTAGTAGTAGTAGTAGTAGTAGTAGTAGTAGTAGTAGTAGTAGTAGTAGTAGTAGTAGTAGTAGTAGTAGTAGTAGTAGTAGTAGTAGTAATAGTAGTAGTAGTAGTAGTACCAACAGGAATGAAAAGATTAGGGTGTTGTTGATCGAGTCTTTCATGCAGCCACACGAAGTCATTGAACCTTCGTCTCACCTGGTGACTTGGAGTGTTGTTGTTGTTGCTTTCAACACTGTTGTTGTTTGAAGAGTTGTTTTTGTGGTTGTTGCTATGGTCGTATTCCGTTCTTGATGTCTAAAGTAAGTAGTGATGAAGAATTATTTTATTAATGTACCAAAATCTATTTTATATATATAATTTATAGGTATTGATCATCCTCATCATTATCATCATCATCATCATCATCATCATCATCATCATCATCATCATCATCATCATCATCATCATCATCATCATCATCATTATGGTCATCATCATCAAGTATTGATAAGGTTAAAAATGGAAAAGGCACAAATGACAAAATGGGTACGTGTGTGGTGATGCGAAAAGTGACATAGGATTCGAGCAGGGATGAGTGTTTTTCAGGGCAGTCAACCGTGATGGTAAGGTCATTTGGGATTGGTGGGGTTATGGTGGAAGGGTGCTTTGGAGGTTTGTTCTGGGGTGATATAGGAGTAGATTTGGTGACTGTTTTGTTGGGGGTGTGACTGGATGGTTTTGTAGGCATTGATTTGTTGGTTTTGAGATTAAAAGTGGTGGGAGAAACGTTGTTGAAGATGATGTTGTTGTGTTTGTAGACTCCAGCCTTTGCAGTGTTGTGGTGGTTGTTGTTGGTGCTGGAGAGGTCGGAGTGGGTAGGGAAAGTTATTGAGCCACTCTTAAATTCCTTATCCTGTGGATTTTGAGATATTTCTACAATTTCATTTTCGTTGTCTTCTTCTTCATCATCGTTTTTGTATTTGCTGACAGCTGGACTTATTTGGGAGAAGAAGAACTGTGTTTCAAATGAATTATCAATTAGAAATGAAATAATATTGACCATGATGAATGTGGTAGCGATATTATGAATAGATAATAAAAAGATGAAATTATTTAAATTACCCCATTATTAATTAAAATTATTATTTTATCCTTGTTATAATATCTTTATTATTAGTGTGATCATCATCATTACTACCATCAAAGACTCACAATGTCATTGTTGCCTTCTTCATCCGACTCGGAGAACAGCTTGTTGGCTCCCAAAGGATCTTGGAACTTTAGGGCTTCTGAGTTCCCCTTCAAACTTTGAATCAGAGATGCATCTTTTTCTGCCATTGCTTAATCATTAAGCCTCATCAGCATTAATTGTTAATTTACTGTTTCTTTCAAAACTTTTGAACTAATTCTTGTTGTTCATTATAGTTTATTAATGAAAAAATGTTTTTAGATTTTAACAAAAAGCGCTATATAAAGTATTGAATGATTGATTGATTGACCAAGTGAAATTTTCTTTTCATCTGCCAAGTTAGTCTTCCCAATTTCCGGTCAGCTTCTGGTCATAAAAGTTCTAAATTTCATAAAAGTTCTAAAAGTCATAAATTTTCCAGATTGATAATTTATATCCGGAATATCAAGGATCTAAACTAAATTTGAATTAAAAATGATTTCCTTAAAGAAAACTAAAAGTTCATTTAAGTTGTACTCTCATGATATAATTGAACTCACTTTCAATGAAAATATTTTTTCAAATAATACTATTTAACTAATTTATATTTTATATTCATGTTGAAATTCTTTGAAAATATTTTGAATATTAAGCTCTACAAAAACATTTAAATGGTTAGCGCCATTTAAATGTACTTCCGTTTGTAAGACGTCTTAGATTCTTTTCCAAAATGGCGAAGCTGGAAGATATGGATTGGGAAAAAATAAAACTGGCGAAAGAGTACCTTGAAACTCACAAAATTGAGCAGTTATTTTTGAATCTCTGTGCGCTTCTGGTTTACAGACAACCGAGTTGGAAGTTTTAACTTTTCAATTAAAAACCAAATAAACTATTCAAATTTTTTTCCAAATACATTTATATGAAATACCAGGAGATCCGTACGGCTACATAACCAGACAAATTTCAAAGATGACCAAGCACACTCTGTTCAGTCAAAATGACTTGGAGGTTTCAACTTTTTTGATTGAATACATGTTCGGTAACCACTATCGAAAGTAATCAATTCTTCCTAGTTGATGTATGGCATCTTGGACACGAGCAAAACAGGATGTTTGTCTAAGGACAAGTGTGCCATTGGTGTGTGCCTATTATGCTCTTTATTGTCTTCTTTTTTTAAATGTATTTTTTTAAAGTTTAAAAGAAAATATTTTTTACAAACTTTTAATAAATATTTATTAGATCTGCTTATCTAAAACTAAATTAAACATTTCAATTATAATAGAATTTATATGTATCATTGAAACATTGTATCATAACCTGCTTCCACCCCAGCATTGCAGACGTTGGGACTAGGTGAGAGTCAGTTAAGAACCACCTCCAACTGCGTGCCAAAGGAATCCTTTGTGGTGGACTGGTCGGTTACCTTGGAAACATTGGAATTTCCACACCACTCACCACACCTCATGAACGCTATAATACAAGGATCACCAACACCAAACACCTTTTTCACGCCATACATCACAACTAAATAATAGGAATACTTATTATAAATATCATCTAGCGCATTATAAATAGACATCATCATCATCATTCAATACAGTCAAATAGCCCTTCAAGAAACGTGGGACTTGCTCAAGAGGTCTCGCAAGAGCTCCTTTCCAGGCAAGAGTTCCAAGTAACTGTACTCTGCTCCATGATGATGATGATATTGATGACGTGATGGTCCATGGTAATGAGGATGATGATAATGATGATGCATAAAAGCCCTTGATGTTTGAGATTACTTGAAAGCAAAAGCATGTACCGAACGCTGATTTGATTCATTTATAGTTAGGCTAAATGCGGTTTATTACGGTGGTGGTGATGATTATGATCAAATGTATATGAATTTTACAAAGTCCTGATTGAATTTAGGAGACAGTTCTATAGCGTTGAGTTAATTTTTAATGTTTAAGTGGTCTAGAAGTACTATGGACTAACTTTCTAAGACTATCTTCTCAATAGTCATCATTATCACACCACCATCATCATCATCATCATGGTGCAATCCATGTAGCATTCCTCAACTGTAAATCCAACTTATACAATTACATCTTATAAAACGAAACTTTCAAAGCACACCCACACCAGATGAAAGAATGAACTAAAATACAAAATTCAACCACTTAATCCTATTGCTCCGAAAGTGGTGATGCAAACTTGGTTGGTAAGACGCATACGAAAACACATCCCTAGGGGCATATTGGACTTAGGAAATTTGTTCCAGCTTTTCAGGTCTCCCAGCCAATCACTTTAGCCTCTCCACTTCACCACCACTACTGCTCAATCCCTGCTTGCCACCACTACCAGTGCCACTAGTCGAAAGGGCACTTTTGTTGTAGTTGCTGCTGTTGTTGGCGTTTTTGTGGTCGTTGTTGTTGACGTTGTTGTCGTGGTCGTCATCATCACCGACTTTTCGGGTCACGAGGTCACTCTTGCTGAAGTTGTCCAGTTGCTCGCATCGGCAGTTGCAGCCTGAGATCGGACAGACTGTCCTGCATCTAGTGGTTGTCGTCATGGTGATGATGACTTACATTAAATCAATTTATTATTATTAATTACGTTGTATTCAAGAACATTTGGAGATATTTATAAACCATGTCAATAACAGGTTCGCTCATTAATCTAATTAAATTAATACTACTAATTTAAGAGCATTAATTAATTAAATAGAATCCCGCCGATGAATCTAATCGAACACTCACTTGAACCACTCCATCATGTGACCAGCATGGCCTCCGTGCAGGCACCGCTGACACCACGTGAACCAGTCTCCGATGCGAGACAACTTTTTTTCCCGCTTCACCGTCGCTGCAGTCATCGTGATAGTGGTGGTGGTAGTAGTAGTAGTAGTAGTAGTAGTAGTAGTAGTAGTAGTAGTAGTAGTAGTAGTAGTGGTGGTAGTAGTAGTTGTAGTAGTAGTAGTAGTAGTTGTAGTAGTATTAGTAGTAGTAGTAGTAGTGGTAGTAGTAGTAGTAGTGGTAGTAGTAGTAGTTGTAGTAGTAGTAGTAGTAGTAGTTGTAGTGGTAGTAGTAGTAGTTGTAGTAGTAGTTGTAGTAGTAGTAGTTGTAGTGATAGTAGTACTAATAAAATCATTAATAATCTAAGTAGTAGAAGTACTCGATTGAGTTCTGCTTGAAAAAAACGAAGTGGATTCAACGAGGCTCACCCTTGTAGTTGCGGGGACATGCGATGCCTGAGGCGGTGCCCATAAAGAGCATGCAGACCGAACAACGAGGCAGTGGCTTGCGACAGTGCGGACAACTCTGCATCTGTGAGGTGTGTGTATTTGTGGAGGAGAGTGAGGAAGGGGATTGCTTATAGACTCTGTGAAGATAGGTGGTGTAGTTGTGGTGAGAGGAATATTTTGTGAATTGGGTAAGATTTCTTGAAATATGCAGGCGAAATGATTGAGCGAATCCATTATTGAATTATTCTCCATTATTTTTATTAATATTGCTGAAGTTAGACGAACCCTGGGTTTGACTAGACCTCCGACATTATTGGAAGTAGTTTTGGCGCGAGTGTTGCTGTTGTCGATGACGATTGGTTTGTTGCAGAAGGTGCAACTGATGTGGATCTGGAGGTGGAATGAGGGAATGGAGTGAGGTGGAGTGGATTGAAGTGGAGTGTTCGAGATACAAGAGGTAGTTAGCCTGACTCATCTTAAAATGAGGTTCATATAGATTCCCAAAGAAGATGAGTGGCCACAAAAGTTGAAATCAACAAAAGCAGCAACTCATGCAACCTGTCTGGTTCTCTCTTTGGTTTCCTTGACCCTCATCCTGAAAACGTCAAATTCTGCCCTGGAGTGGTCAAGTATCATCATCCCTCTTCTTCTCTTCATGAATTAAACTTCCACAAGCACTCCATCGACCACTTACTTCCTCCACCCATCTATCCATCCTCCATCCTCCTCAGCCCGCTTTTCTAACCTACCCTATCCATCATTCCATCCTTTACCACCCATCTCTCCATCCTCCCTCTCCCATCCCTTTACCACCCACATCTTTGACTCCCCACACCACCCTTGTCCATCCAACCCCTTTCCCCCACACCCACCTCTTCATTCAACCCCCCCCCCCCCCCCCATCCACCAACCCCTTCACCACCCAACCCAACCCACCTCTCCATCCACAGTCCCATTCTATCCAGCAGCTCCCTATACTCCTCCACCCACTCATCCAGCTGCCTACTACCACGCAGCTGCTCTACCTCTGGCATCGCCTGCAGCAGCAGCAGCACAGCTGATTGGAGGTCACACGTCCTGTCTACATAGTTGCCTAGCAGCCGAATGCCGTTGTCTGTGAAACCTGTAGGATGGGAAGGAGGAGTGATGGGTGTGATGGGATGGGATGGAGTGATGGGATGGAGTTGTAGTGATGGAATGGGAAGATGGAGTTGTAGGGATGTGATATGGTTTATTGATGATGATGGCGATGAGGAGGAGAATGATGATGATAATGATGATGATGATACCAGTGAGGATGAGTCCTTCGGGGTTACCCTCTTGCGTGTACCTGTCACTCTGTCTTTCCAGAAAGTCAAGCAACTATGGAGTGGTGATGATGATGATGATGATGGGATGGATTTGATGATGATGGTGTTGATGATAATGATGGGTTAATCATTGTGATGATAATGATGATTCAATCATGATAAACTCCACCATTTTGTCTGATAGGTGCAGACATGCGAAAGCGATTCTGTCAGTGAGCTCGAGTTTGTTATCGCTCTGATTGGGTGAGAGAGAGAGAGGAAAATGAAGAAAAGGTTGTATAACTAAATGAATGAATGAAGGAATTGAAGATTAAGAATAAATAAAGGAATGACAGATAAAGAAAAAAATGAAGGAATGGCAGATCAAGAATAAAGTAATAATAGATTGAAGTCTAAACAAAGAAAAAATAAAAAATAATAATAATAAATATAGGAAGTAATATGGAACTAACTAGAATGCTGTCGTAGTCATCGGACGTTAAGAAGGAAAACAGTGCCTGACGAATGGCGGTGATGGTAGTAGTAGTTGAGTTGGTAGTGATGCTAGTAGTAGTTGAAATGGTAACGATGATGATAGTACTGGTGGTGGTAGTGGCTGTTGGCATGCTAGTAGTAGTATTGGTAGTGGTTGTAGCAGTAGAATTAGTGTTATGGTAGTAGTAGTAGAAAAAAGTTCACAAAAATACACAACCAAAACCCCACTCTAAAACAAACCCCCCCCAAACATCCCTCCACGCACCCTTAGATAGGCATTATCTAGAGTGGGATTAAGTTGGACACACATCTCAGCCCAGCAGTTCCATCCAGTGTTGTCGTTGTTGCCAAGGAAGCCTGCTAATGCCATGGCAACCAGGTTCAAATCACCGCCTGTGTGTGTATGTGTGTGTGTTTGTGTGTGTGTGTGTTTGTGTGTGTTTGGAAGGGGGGTTAAAGGGCTTGGAGGTATGGTAGAGCGAGGGTGAAATATTATTATTTTTGTTCAAGTTGTTATTAGTATTTTATCAAATCCATTTACTTTTAGCTATTCCAAACCATCGCATCTTCAACACCCATTCCATCATCATTCTTCCCACTACTGGCAACTTGAACACACTAACCCCCCCCCCCCCCGCCCCACCATCACCAACCTGCTTGACCACTCCTCTCCCTCAGGACATTAAGCGCCCTGTTCAATCGGATGCTGAAGACGCTTATAGCAGCAGCCCTCGTCACATCTCCCTCTGTCTCCAGTCTAGCATCATCATCATCATGATCGTCGTCATCATCCTCATCCTCATCATAGTCAATATTATCATCATGACCATCAACATCATCATCGTTTTCATAATCATCATCATTATCACCTGTCAACGATGGCCATGCTGGAATGGTCACCTGCCACTTTCCAGCCACACAACTCCAAGGCAAGTGTTCTTGAGGTGTACGACAATGATGATGATGGTGATGATGACGATGATGATTATGAGAACAATGATGATGGTAATGATGATGATGATGATTGTGATGATAATGATAAATCTTACAATAAAAAGAAATAATATGCTGAAACTAAAAACTTCACCAAAGATTGAAACAACGGTGAAAAAAGAAGCACACAAAAGCCTCACCACAACACAGCACATCAAACCTCTCAGCACTGCTGTACACTTGATTTCTCGCCTTGGCAGCTTGGGTTGGATATTCTCGAACGGGAGTGACAAGCGATTGACCGGTCAGCCAGTCTAGAGAAACCAGTGTAGTCTGTAGTGAGCGGGAGGAGGGTTGTGAGGGTCGGTGAAATAGGTTTAGAACACCCGATAGACGAGTGGAAAGGCTGGATGGAAGAGTGTTGGTGGTGCTGTTGTTGTTTGGGATGATGAGAGGAGTGTGGAGAAGACCTGCTTGCGAAACTGTGGAGTTGTTGTTAGTGTTGTTGTTAATATTTTTGTTATTTTATTAATTCTGTTTATGTTTTTATTTATATCTTGATTACAACACGTCTATTTTCTCAAATTCTGTTTATGCATTATTATATATTTTGATTAAAATGCGAAAAAATAAATAACATAACATAGAGACCATGATGAGCATGGACCAATGGCGTGGTGGCTTGTGGGGGCAGGTTGGAAAGGTGGGGCACGGTGGGCGACTGGGGCAGCGAGTGGTTGTGGCTGAAGGCGGGCGTGAGGGTGAGGTGGTGGGAAGCCGTCATCAAATCAGAGGTGGGCAAAATGGCGCAACTGTTGTTCTTGAGCACTGATTGGCCAATTGGAAAGGAGGAAGAATCGATGGAGGAGAATGATTGGACGGGAAGGGGGTGGTGCTCGGGTTTGATTGGTGGGTATGTCGGTCAATGAAAACAATGAAGCAAATGAGAGACAATAAAGTTTAAAAAAGGATGGGAGATGATGATGATAATGATATAGATGATGATGATGGTGGTGATGATGATGACTATGATGATAATCTTTATTATTATTATTATGAATTAAAAAAGGATATATGATAGCCAGCTCCAAATGACAGTAAGTCTAGCATCTGCCTGTACACAAGCCAGATTCTGGATCGTCTTTTGCTGTTTCAGTGGTTGTGCTTCTATGTGCAAGCTGCTATTATAATGAAGATAATAATAATGATGATGATGATGATTATGATGATGATGTGATGATGATGATGATGATGATGATGATTATGATGATGATGTGATGATGATGATGATGATGATGATGATGATGATGATGAAGATAATAATAATGATGATAATAATAATGAAGATAATAATAATGAAGATAATAATAATGATGATGATGATGATTATGATGATGATGTGATGATGATGATGATGATGATTATGATTATGATGATGATGTGATGATGATGATGATGATGATGATAATAATAATAATGAAGTTGATTATGATGATGTTGATGATGATGATGATAATAATGATGATGATGATGATAATGATAATAATAAAAAGAATAAGAATCAACATAAACATCTTCATTTTCATTATTATCATGCCTACCACCCCTACCTCATCCCCCTCCCTCCACCCACCTTAATTCCATACTGTTTAATGGCCCTCCTCCTTACTTTGACTGACACGTCATCTAACAACTGAGCGGAAGAAGCCACGCCCACAAAGACGTCCTTGTTGGCGCTGCAAGTAAGCGTCAGGTCAGGTGACCACGCCTTGTTTTCAATGTTATTATTGTTAGCAGTATTATTAATAATAATAATAATAATAATTAATAATAATAATAATAATACTAATAGTAGTAATAGTAGTATTTACAAAAACGCCATCTACTATCAACCATGACCAAACAACCAACCATCCAACTATCCACCCAACCACCCAATCAACCAACCATCCAACCAACCAACCACCCAACTATCCACCCAACCACCCAACCATACAAACAACCATCCAACCAACCACCCAATCAACCAACCATCCAACCAACCATCCAACCAACCAACCACCCAACTATCCACCCAACCACCCAACCATACAAACAACCATCCAACCAACCACCCAATCAACCAACCATCCAACCAACCATCCAACCAACCAACCACCCAACTATCCACCCAACCACCCAACCATACAAACAACCATCCAACCAACCATCCAACCAAACATCCAACCACCCAACCATACAAACAACCATCCAACCAACCAACCATCCAACCAACCATCCAACCATCCAACCAACCATCCAACCAACCATCCAACCAACCATCCAACCAACCATCCAACCAACCATCCAACCAACCATCCAACCAACCATCCAACCAACCATCCAACCAACCATCCAACCAACCATCCAACCAACCATCCAACCAACCATCCAACCAACCATCCAACCAACCATCCAACCAACCATCCAACCAGCCATCCAACCAACCATCCAACCAACCATCCAACCAACCATCCAACCAACCATCCAACCAAACATCCAACCACCCAACCATACAAACAACCATCCAACCAACCAACCATCCAACCAACCATCCAACCAACCAACCATCCAACCAACCATCCAACCAACCATCCAACCAACCATCCAACCAACCATCCAACCAACCATCCAACCAACCATCCAACCAACCATCCAACCAACCATCCAACCAACCATCCAACCAACCATCCAACCAACCATCCAACCAACCAACCATCCAACCAACCATCCAACCAACCATCCAACCAACCATCCAACCAACCATCCAACCAACCATCGCCATACGGTTGTTGGCGGTGAAGTCCGTGATGCGACCAGATGTGGTTGCTATGAGAAGGCGACAGGGCTGGCTAGGGTGCCAACAGAAGTGGGATATGCCATCCTCCAGGCAGTCGGATAGAGTTGCTGGGGGTGGGATGGATAGAGTTGCTGGGGGGGGGGTGGGATGGGTAGGGTAGATGAATGGGTGGTGCGATGAATTTGTGAGTGGATGGATGAATGGATGGACAAAAAGATAATTTGATGGATTAAAAATAACTTTTTGACATTGCAAACAATATGATGTTTCTTCAACGTGTTTTGAAGACACATAAGAAGTAAACAACACCAACAACCTCACTTACGTCTGAGAATCTTCTCATTCTTGTATCTCTCCTTGATTTCCCCAGCTGTAATCATCATCATCATAACCACCATCATCACCATCGCCATCATCATCATCACCACCACCACCACCATCATCATCATCATCATCATCATCGTCCTCATACGTGTGGATCGTGACATGTCGAGTAGTTTAAGGATGGGTGCATCGACGAAGGAGCATGCAAGCAGGGATGGCCTGTGGATGTATGGATGGATGGATGGATGGATGGCCTGTGCATGTATGGATGGATGGATGGATGGATGGACACAGGGATGGATGTATGGATGGATGGATGGATGGACAAAGGGATGGATGGATGGATGAATGGATGGATGGACGGATGAAGGGATATATAAATAGATAGATGGATAGGCGGATGGATATGTGAATGGATGGATGGATGAGTGGATGGATGGATGGGTAGATGGATGGATGAGTAGATGGATGGATGGATGGATGACAGACTTGCTGGGACACCAAGAGATTCTGGAGAAATTCATCTTCTCAACGATTGAGTCATAGTGCTGAGCAGTCAAGGAATAATCGTTGATGGATGGATTGATGGATCCAATTGTGAATGAAAGAATAAATAGATAAATGAATGAATTAATGGATAAATTAATTAATACATAAACTAAGTAGTGGATGGATGAATGAGTAGATAAATGAATGAGTGGATAAATTAATAAGTGGATAAATCAATAAGTGGATAAATTAATAGGTTGGATGATATAATTGCTGTGGAAGGATATAGCCTCATTGAATTTTCGTATATCCCAGAAGAACAGCTGGTTCTGTGGAGGGTAGTGTTTTTACATTGAGCCATCTTCATCCATCCATCAACTATCCATCCACTATCCATCTGTCATCCATCCATCTATTTACCATCCCTTCTCTATCAATACACCCATCTATCTACTCAACATTCATCACTCATCCATCCATCCATCCATCCATCATTCACCCATCCATACCTCGTAAACGGAAGCTAGTTGGTGGGGGGAGAAGGGGTTGGTGGTGATGAGGTTGATGGCTCTGGTGGAGGTGGAGTGTTGCGCTTTGGAATGCTCCACCGGACCTGTGTGCATGCATGCATGTGTGTATGAATGGTGCATGCATGCATGTGTGTATGAATGGTGCATGCATGCATGTGTGTATGAATGGTGCATGCATGCATGTGTGTATGAATGGTGCATGCATGCATGTGTGTATGAATGGTGCATGCATGCATGTGTGTATGAATGGTTCATGCATGCATGTGTGTATGAATGGTGCATGCATGCATGTGTGTATGAATGGTGCATGCATGCATGTGTGTATGAATGGTTCATGCATGCATGTGTGTATGAATGGTGCATGCATGCATGTGTGTATGAATGGTTCATGCATGCATGTGTGTATGAATGGTGCATGCATGCATGTGTGTATGAATGGTGCATGCATGCATGTGTGTATGAATGGTTCATGCATGCATGTGTGTATGAATGGTGCATGCATGCATGTGTGTATGAATGGTGCATGCATGCATGTGTGTATGAATGGTGCATGCATGCATGTGTGTATGAATGGTGCATGCATGCATGTGTGAATTATTGTTAATTATTTTTGTATATATTAATAAATAATTATATTAGTTAATTTATGCTCTTTTTAATTTATTCATTTTTACAATCCACTCAAACATTCATCTATGCGCTTTCCCTCCCTTTTCTTTAATCCATGATCCTAATTATAACTAAAAAATCATGTTAAAAAAGAACAATAATTATAAATATTATTATTAATAAAAGAATAGGAATGAATGAAAGAAGAAGAAGCACTTCGGATGTCGTAGATGCGCAGGTTCTTGAGGTTCATGCCGCAAGCGAACGAGCGTGCGTTCAAGTGCAACCAAGAGAAGGAAGAACAAGACTCATTTACTCCTGATGATGATGATGATGATGATGATGATGATGGGGGTGATGATGGGGGTGATGATGGGGGTGGTGGTAGTGGGGTGATGATGATAACGATAATTCTAATCAAAACAACAATTATAATGATTACTTATTAAAAATCCAAAGTATTTATTCATATCAGTCAATAGATGAGGATGATGATGATGTTTATTTAACACATCAACCAATAGAGCAACCAACCGACCGATTTCCATGTAGGGTCTGCTGTAGTTGAGAGAGGGGGTGCTGTCAGCGGAAGAGGTGGTGGTGTGGGGGACGAGTTTGTGGCCGTCTGTCTGGTTGTTGGGGTAGCGGACGTCCCATATGGCTATGCAACCGTCCGTCTTCAGTTTCTCAGTCACCTGCGCTAACTGTTGTTGCGAGTGTTGTTGAGAATGGTGATTTTCAATTTAATTGGAATTAAGTCAATTATAATGTTTTCATTACATTGTATTGAAAAATGGATGGATATATGGATGGAAGGATATATGGATGGATGAATATATGAATGAATGAATGGATGGATGAATGGATGGATGTATGTGTGAATGGTGCATGTGGAAACTGACCAGGAAAGGCTCTTGTCTGTTCCACTCCAGATAGTTGCATGGGCGCTGGTGTTTCAAGTCTGCCGTGATGGTGGCGGTGGTAGCATGATGCATTCTCCTATTCGTCCATCCATCCATCCATTTGTCTATCTATCTGCCTGTTGAACTATCCATCCACTCATTTGTCTATCTGTCTATCCATCCATCCATTTTTAAATCTTTTCATCCATGACTCACTGAATTCGGATCCCGAAATGCCATGGGAGTCTGAAGAGGCACCCTTGCCAAAACTATTGAGAATGGATGGATGGATGGATGGATGAATGGTTTGATGGATGGATAGGTCGATGGATATGATCAATTGATTGGTAGATGGATTGGATAGATAAATGGATGGATGGATGAATGGGTTGGAATAAATCGATAGATTGGTATTGAATGGATACACGCATTAATGCAATTCAGCAAGGACTGGGAAATCACATGGACAGGAGAACTTTTCCATTGTTGAAACCGATTGCCAAGAGGTGGTCTGGGTCGGGGTGAGGTCTCCACGCTACACACTGTGAGGGACAATTAATCCTGATTTTCCTATTCAAGATTAATTAGTCTAATCTAATCTAATTTAGTCTTTAAGAGATGCTTATTTATGAAGGTCCTATTTAGGATTAAGTGGTATGATCTAATCTCATTAAATCCTATTTGACCCCTAATTGTATAGCATAGTGTACAAATACTGAAGTGTACAGATTAACTTGAAATGACAACAGGAAGAGGCACATATTAAACAAACATCATCATCATCATCACCATCACCCTGTAGTGCACATCGTTCCTGGTGCATGTGAGGCTCGCCTGCGTCTCATCTGACAACCTCATGTCTCAAAGTAAATAATAAAATCGATTCAATTTCGTTATTAGAGCTTTTATTAATCAGTTATTTATTAATGATCAATACAGTGTTGTATTCCATAATAACTACCTTTCTCCTGCACTTCATAATTGGAGGTGGGCAGACGTGATTTGTAGATTTTGTAGAGGGTGAGATTGGTTCCAAGGCTGTAGAACTTGTCGTCGTGTAGGGGTGACCAACAAACTTCCATTTTTCTAGAGTTAGGATCTATGGTTAGCTCAAATAAATTTGTAGAATAAACGGTTTTGGGTATAATATATTGAAATTTTAGAATTTTAAGTCTAAATAAAAATTAAACTTAATTAATTAGAATGTTTTTAGTGCGATTGTTAGTTGTTTTGAATCTGTCGAGGAATGGCCGCAGCAGACCAAGATGGCCGCAGGGAATCAAGTGAGCTGCGACATAAAGAAGAAATTCTTCCATAGCAGCAGCAGTTCCAGTGCTGGCAAGGACTTCTCCTTCACCCTCTATCGCAGCCTCGGCACCAGTGGCAAGACAGAAAATTTAGAAGAATGATGATTGTGTTTTGTTGTTTTGAGTATGATGTGGTGATGACTGGGCTGTGGTATGAGTGTTGGTACTGTGGTGATGATTGTGCTGTGGTATGAGTGTTGGTACTGTGGTGATGATTGATTTTTTTATTGGTGATTTTTTGGCGGTGATTGTGATGGTGGTGTGGGTGAGGTTAGATTATTGAGATTGATTGTTTGTTTTTGTATATTTAAATTGATATATATATACATATATTGGTAGTGGTCTAAAAACCGTCTTATTTAACAAATTTATTTGGAGAACGCTTTTGAATTAGATAAAAAGCGCTATATAAAGGCCTGTGATTGATTGATTGATTAATTTGGAATTCGTAAACTTGCTGAGAGATTGGTGATTTGAGTTGTGATGGAAGTTTAGACAAGATTGGAGAGTCTTACTGCAATCATTTAAAAAAAGTTTTTCTTTTACGATTTCATTAACGATTGCCAAGTTTTCAATGCATATTGTATTACTATTTAAAGTTTAAATTTTAAACTGTTTACCCTTCAAAGCAGATCCAAAGAAAAGTAAAAGTCAGTTTATGAGCCTTATTTTCAGTTAACCTTCTTGAATTGAAATGCAATAGTTTTTTAAAGCTTCAAAGTGTTACTGATTTATTTGGCGAAGTTGCATAGATGGATTTAACTGTTAAATCCATCTATGCAACGTGTTAAATGTTAAATGCAAATGTTAAATTTTAACAAGATCAGCTTTGAAACACACGATATAGCTGGTATAGCTTAGATTAGTTGTTTCTTATAAAACAAAAAACAAATTTTAAAACTGAATTATTACAGTAATTGAAGAGTCATTTGATCTTATACTCAATACAGCTTTCAACTTTAATGAGCAACTGAATTTTTTCACTTACTCTAAGATCTTACTATAAAAATTTGGAAATTCCAAAAAATATCTTGATTAGTACTATTAATTCAAATAATAATTAAGATAAAAAAATAATTAAAGTATAATATTATTCAGTTATGTTTAAAACTATTAAATCACGAATAAGTTTATCTAAGTATTTTTCAATATCGCACTACTCTTTTTCTAGACCAGTATTAACGTATTTATATTTTCAATAAAAGATGATTAAAGTCGACTTTTTAAAATTCAACTTTCTATTGTAAAATATAAAATTTAATTTATATCAATTTTTAGAAATATCATCATTAAAACCACGGCACTTGAATTATTTCCTAGGACACAGTAGGAGATCATTATATTCCTGATTCTATAATTTATGCTTTTAACTTTTTAAAAGTAAAAAATAATCTTGCTTTTGATATATTCTAACTCATAATAGCGTAATTTTAACCTCTAATTAATTACATTTCATTTCAAAAGCTAGACAGCAAATTATTGAAAGGTTATTTGCTTCAAATTCTCACTTTGAGGTTAAAATGGATGAAAATTTTCAACATGAATCTGAAAAGAACGAAAATTTAAACTTTTATTCAAAAGAGATTCACAATAATGAAGGTTTAATAGAGAAAAGTGATATAAAAGAAAATAGTTGTCTACATTATAAAAATCCAACAAAAGATGAAAAGAATTTTTCTAATTCAAAAAAAGAATCTCTCAATGAGGTTAATCAACAATATATGAGCAAACCAGAATCAAATGTGAATAGAACTTCCCAGAACACACCAAACCACACTAAAAACCAGCCTGTCAGCTCAAAGAACAGTGACACGAGTGTTCTCAATTTTTCTCGCAAACCTTTCCACCTCGTCTCCCCTTCACCCACCCTCCAGCTCTCCAACAGCAATGAAGAAAGTGTGTCTAGTTCTAGCTCCATCACTTCAATACTTTATTTAAAACTGATGCATAGAAAATATAAACAAATTTATTAATTTTTTTCAAAAACTTTATTGTGTTTGTCAATTTCAAGAATAAAGAAATTTGCTGAAGAAACATTCAAATTAATTTTTCCATCTTTTTTCTCAGCTCCGATAAAGAAGAAGGAGAGAGAGGAGAAGGTACGGCAGACGCGCGAAAGGATGCTCGAGGAGCAACGGAGGAGGATGATGGAGTTGCACGAGTCGATGGCGAGGGCCGAGGCGGTCAGGAAGAGGAGGGAGGAGGAGAAGAGGAAAAAGTACTGTTTTTAGTAATTTTTTAAAATTGGTTTTTGTACTGAATTTTTTAATGGTTTTTATACTGTATTTTGTGCTGTTTTTGTTCTGTTATATCAACTTACTGTTACATATGCAGTTACATGTAGACATAATAAAAATACTACACATGAATATATTGACATAAAAACACATAACTAGAACCACACACACACACACACACACACACACACACACACACACACACACACACACACACACACACACACACACACACACATACATACACACACACACACACACACACAGAATGGAGGAGATGAAGAGGAAAGAGGAAGAGCACAGGGCTATTGTGGAAGAGAGGAGGAGGAAACTTTATAATGAAGATCTGGTTAGGAAGATGATTATTTAGGATTTCAATACTACTAATACTACTACTACTACTACTACTACTACTACTACTACTACTACTACTACTACTACTACTACTACTACTGCTGCTGCTGCTACCACGACTACTACTACTACTACTACTACTACTACTACTACTACTACTGCTGCTGCTGCTACTACGACTACTACTACTACTACTACTACTACTACTACTACTACTACTACTACATCTACTACTACTATTACTACCACCACTACTACTACCACCACTACTTCTACTACTACTACTACTACTACTACTACTACTACTACTACTACTACTACTACTACTACTACTACTACTCCCACTACTACTACTTATACCACTACTACTACTACTAATAATAATAATAATAATTATAAATCAAGCGGTCATGATGATGATCAAATGATAAGGGTCACATGACGTTGACGAAGGCTTCTAATTGGTGCAGGAGCGCAAGCAGGCGATTCTGAAGAGGACGCAAGAGAAAGAGGCGAAGTTTGAGTTTCGTCGACCCAGCAAGAGTGGTGAATGAGGGGGAGGGGATAGGTTTTGATGATGATGCTTTTTTGGTGAGGGTGAATGCGGGAGGGGGGGTGTTGATGATGTTGACGATGATGATGATTGGTGGAGATGAATGAGGGATGGGGGGTGTGTTGATGGTGGTGATGGATGGTTGTTGGGTTTGAAGGAGGCGGCAATGATGATGATTTCTGATGGAAATTCAGTGATCGATTGATTTTGCTTATTGAATTCGTTAGGGAAGATATCTGCTTGAATTATTCGAATGAAGCTTTTAGTGCATGCTAGTCTCTACGTCTACTTGTTCGTCTACTTATCTCTCTACGTCTACTTGTTCGTCTACTTATCTCTCTACGTCTACTTGTGTCTGCATGCGTGTTCAGTTTATGTTTTGCAGGCTTTTTGGTTTGGTTGCATACACTCAAACACACACACACACAAACACGCACACACACACACACACACAAACACACACACACACACACACACACACACACACACACACACACACACACACTAGGCAGCCATACCTCGACCAGTAACCTCCCTCCACCCACCTCCTATCTCGACCGCTCATTGAGAACACGCCTCTCCCGCTCGACCCACCCTCGTTTCGACCTACCACAATCCTCCTCCGCCTACCTACCAACGCCCGCCTTCGATCAAAGCAAGCGTAGCAAGTCAACGGTGGTGACGGCCCGACGTGCGGTCGCTGACGTTGCTTGTGTAAGTAGCTACAACCTCAAGACGCTGTCGTCCAGTGTGAAAGCGGGAAAGTTACAGAGGACGCGTAATCATGGGGAAAAGACTGGAGATTTCGTGAAGGCGAAGAGCATCTCGGGTAGCCTTAATACGATGGGAAGGGTGAAGAAGGTTGAGAAGGAGGAGGAGGAGGAGGAAGAGGTGGAGGTAGAGGAGGTGAAAAAGGAGGAAAAGGAAGAAGAGGAGGATGGAGAAAAAGAGAAGGAGGTGGAAAAAAAGGAAGAAGAAAAGAAAAAGAAGAAGGCGGAGAAGAAAGAAGAACAAGTAAACGACAGTGAAGTATGCAACATTGGCAGATGCACTCCAGACGCCCCTGAAGTGGTGGTGCTTGTGCATGCACCCAGCCACCACCACCACCCTTCCAGACAAGCCACCAAGCAGACCAGCTTCCAAACGCTCCACAGCAACCTCCACCAACTGAATGGAAGTGTGGATGCAGGAGTGAAGGATGGAGAGGAGGTGAGGGATGAGAAGGAGGATGGGGATGAAAGCAGTGGAGAGGAGAGAGAAGATGAGGAAGATGAAGAGGATGAGGAGGATGAGAAAGGGAGGAGTGAGACAACTCTGGTGGGGAAAAAGACCACTAGCGAGCACAAGCGACGTCGAAACCTCAGTAGGCACTTTCATATATATTTCATTATTAGTTGTATTAATTATTTAATCGCATAATTATACTATTCAACAAACACACAAACCAAATAAAACACACACACACACCAATGTATGAAAAGAAATGTATGAATATGTTGACTAAGGCCACGGTGAGTGCTTTAAGAGATAAGACAATGAAAGGATGTGTCACGCATCTCACATGTGGAAATTATCTCATATGGCATTCTCATTATCACCATCGTCATCATCATCATCATCATCATCGCCATCATCATCATGCTTCTTATCTGCATCTTCATCAGTGCTCAAGTATTATCTTGAAGCGTCATAAAATTTGACATAAATAAAGACGAAGCGCACAAACGCACACACACACACGTACACACACACACACACACACACACACGCACGCATACACACGCACACACACACACATGGTACCATGCCAGACTTATAAGACCTGCTTCTTATCATTAGAGAGCTTCACTATATTCATTATGCCGACGTTAGTAACTTGATTAAAACCTATTTCTGAAGCATTTTTGAAATTCATATGACGTTTTCATGTGTTAGTTTGTATAACCAGTTTGATGAGTTTGCATCTCCTTGAAGTTTGTTTATGTGTTTTATTGCATGTTATGACGTCAATCAGTCGTTATTTTCGGCTCTTTCTGTTTCGGCTTTGAAACTTCTAATCAAGATTTGGAGTCACAGCACATCGCTACTACTACTAACCCCTAATGATTGCTTAGTCATCATTCTTCTACTCGCTGATTGGCTGGCTGCCTCAGTAGTATGGACCAATCAAATCGTTGCAAGGCTAACCCGCATGACCTCTACCACCTGGAGCAGCATGTTAAAACTTGATTCTCTGGCTTGCTTGTTAGGAAACTTCTACGGAAAGCACTGTTACTGCTACGGTTACTATGGCTACGGATACTTCTGTAAACTGCTGCTGGTTGAGGCAACAACAACATGAACACCCCTCCCCCACTAACCTCCCACCAAAGATCTCGGCTTGATGTCGAAGAGTGTCGGACTGTTGGACGCCACACTGAACAACATGCGTCCCTACTCACTCCTCTCGCCCTCCTCCCTCTCTTCCCGCCAGTCGCCAACTGCCGGAGACGTAGCCTCTCAGAGGACTGGTGGTGAGGGCAGCAGGAGGAGGAGGGGCAGAGAGGCTAGAGACGAGGTGGATACTCCGCCACCGAGGAGGCATCGTTCAGTGGCGCCCAACTACTGCAGTGCCACCATCTCTCACCAAATCAGAGCCTCCCTCGCCAATGTTAACTCTGGCCACTGCGCCACTGCTAAGTCCCCCTACCGTGAGCTTGCGTCAGCTCGCAATGATGCTGCTGCTGCTGCTTGTGTGTGTCCCAGATACCGTGAGTGCCATCCATCCTTCCCTCTCCCTTTTTTCTCTCATTATCTTTCTTTTTGTGTCTTTTTTTGTCATTTTTATTTCTCTCTGTCCTTCATTTTCCTTTTACTGTTTTTTTCTTTTTTGCGTGCATATAATCAACAACAAACTTCTACAAAGATGAACACACACACAAACACGTCCAAAGTCACATAAATACACACAAACACACATATATGTCACAAACAAAAACACCCACCTGCCCACACACACACACACACACACACACACACACACACACACACACACACACACACACACACACACACACACACACACACACACACACACACACACAACAGGATCAAGCACTCCAGGTCCGGCTAATACGGCGGCTGCAAGCACGGCAAAGACGAGGACGCGTAGTGTGGGCAATCTGAACCAAGGCGGCAGCAGGGCCAGCAGGACCGAGACACCCTCGAGGGCCGTCAGTGTGGTCGCATCGGCTTCCATGCACGCTTCAGCCGTCGCTGCCAGTCGTCGTGTGGCAAGGGAGAAGAGTACGCCCATCCCTGAGCCCGCTGCCGCTGCTGGGTCAGTGTGCAATTGTGTATTGTTTTTTTGGTCCTATCATTATATCATATGCATGAATGGGTATTCGATGTCACATTACTTTGAGGCTATCTTTTCATTATGCAAATGATTTATCATCATCATCATCATCATCATCACCATCTGACTACCACCCCACAGGAGGAGTCAGTTCGAGAAGACAAAGGCACGACGCTCCAAGACGCCAGTGGCCTCGAGGCAGCAGCAGCCTGAACACAACCACAACGACCACCACAAGGCCGCCAAGCAAGCAAGCAAGGAGGTGAAACAACAGCACAGAGAAGTTGCCAAGACCACACCACCACCACCACCGCTACAACCGTCACACAAGGAAGCCACCAGACAGACAGCCTCACAACCAAAGACACCCAAGCAGGCACCCACAGTGTCAGACAAGCCCAAACGGAAGGGCATGATGACAAAGTCTCTTGATTCACATGCGCTGCAAGGAAGCGTCATCAACGCACGCAAGCAACGCGTCATGGCCACCACTGCTGCTTGCGAGAAGGTGGTTCCTTCATCGTTGCCATGATTCATCTCTCTTGCATCCTCTTGTGCACTCTACCACCATCATCATTACTATCACTACCACCACCTTGACCACTATTATCACCACTCCACCACGACCATTATCATCACCACCTCGACAAGCATCACTATCATAACGCCGCCACCACAGACGAGCAATGGCGGCAAGGTGCTGACAGACGCACACAGCGACAGCAGTCTCAAGGAAGAAGCAACCAACGCCAACAACGCTGCCACCACTAAAACATACAAGGTGATGATGATGATGATGATGATGATGAAGTTGATGATGATGATGACAACTCAACAGATGACACTGACTGCACTTTAACACATTCATTTCATTATATTACTTTCAAAAATCAAAACCCAAACCTATCCAATCTATCGCTTTGCAAATGCAACGACAGAAAATGAGGACTACAAACAGCAAGACCTCCAATGGAGCAGCTGCAACCACTGCCGCCAACAACAACAACATGCCAGCCCCCATCAGGAAGCCAAAGAAGCAGGCAAGCCTTGAGGATCAGACGCCACCAGCGCCACCACAAGCATGCACTGAAGCTTCTGGTGTGGTCGAGACCGTTGCTGTGGCTGGGGAGACTGAAGTGAATGGCAGCAGAAGAACCTCTGTCGATACCATCGAGTCTGACCAAAGTGCTGTTGAAGTCTCTAAGGTGTCAGCTGATTCAACTAAGATGTCAGCTGATGCAGTTAAAGTAACAGCTGATGCAGTTAAAGTAACAGCTGATGCAGTTAAAGTAACAGCTGATTCAACCAAGACTAACAGCGAAACAGGAAAGAATACAAGCAAGCAGACAGACAAGCCTACTGAGAAGAAGGGAGAAGTAGCCAGCCATCAGAAGAAGCTGGCAGAGAACAGGAGGCTGGCGCGAGAGAAGGCGGAGAGAGAGGCAGAGGAAGAGAGAGTGAGACAAGAGAAGCTACAGTGAGTTTTTTTATGTGTGCTTGCATGTCTGTGTGTCTGTGTGTTTGTGTGTCTGTGTGTTTTGCAACCTGTGCATCATCGCCATTGCATATTTCCTTCGAAATACAAAAACTACACGACATCGCATCGTCAGAGCCGAGGAAGAGGAAAGACAGAAGAGAGAGGAAGAGGAGGAGAGAAGGAGGGAGGAAGAGGAGTTGAAGATGGTGCAAGAGGCTAGAAGGGCAGAAGAAGAAAGGTTTGTGTGTGTGTGTGTGTGTGTTTGTGTGTGTGTGTGTGTGTGTGTGTGTGTGTGTGTGTGTGTGTGTGTGTGTGTGTGTGTGTGTGTGTGTGTGTATGTGTGTGTGTGTTTATCATGATAGGTTCAAGAAGGCTGTGGAGGAAGAAAGTCAGCGAAAGAAAGCAGAGGAGGAGAGACAGGAGGCTGAGCGCAAGGAGGTTTAGAATACGCACACATACACACACACACACACAACCACACACATACAACCACACACACACAACCACACACATACACACACACTCACTTCACATGCCTGTTCAAAATAATTTAGATTTTCCAAGCAACCACCACCTTCTCTTCAAGAAACTCGAGGCTGAGATGCGGGCGGTGGAGGAGCAGCAGAAGAGAGAGAAGGAGAGGCAGGAGAGAGAAGAGAAGGAGGCGCAAGCTAAGCTGGAAAGGAAGAAGGTATTTGATGACTTTCTTTATCTATCGAGTTTCATCGTCATTAATTGCTTTTGCGAGATTCTTTAAATCAAAACTTCCACTGAATCTCCTATAACTTCCGAGCATTTGCAGTGTTATCATATCCCAACATCGCCACACAAACCATCACCGCCACCGCTACCACCACCAGAAACTCGAGATGATCATGAAGCGAGTGAAAACCGACGACAGCAGCAAGCTCTCGGTGAGTTCCACCGTCATTTTCCGAACGTGCAATCACCGCACCTCGTCCGCCCATCACCGTTGAAAATCATTGTATTATTCACCGCAGGAGTCAGCGAACCAGACGCAAGCAGCTGCGCCGACGAGTCCCTCCCAAACGACCTCTGATACAGCAGCTACCAAGACCATCCCCCATCCAGCTTCCCAACCTCTTCTTGACACTTCTGAGGGCAGGTCCTTGACCCCTGAGACCACCACTACTACTATCACGACCAGCGCCACTACTACTACTATCACCACCACCATAGATGATGACGTAACAAGCACGTCACAGGTCGACGCTGCTTCTACTTCGGGCGTTTTCAGGTCGCCCTTGCTCAGACAAATGCTGGGTAATAAGCTAAAGACAAGCAAGCCAGTTGAAATCAACTTCAACGCTTCATCTACGCCTGCTGTTACTAGTACTAGTACTACTGCTGGTGTTGTTGGTGTGGAAGAGGTGCTTTGTGGTGGTGGTGTTAAGGAGGGTTTTCCCAACGCCACCACCACAGTGCTACCACACGAAGTTGTTACTACCACAAGCCACGTCGACACACCTAACACCGCTTGTGTGGACACTACTGCCTCCACCACCATTGATCCTGTGGTTTTCACAGGCTCTGATAATGATGATGCAGTGAACGATGATGATGATGATGGTAATGTCGCTTCTGTCGCTTCAACAGAAGCCCTCAAGCATACTGCTGTGACTGTAGGCGGCGAGCATGTGGCTGGGGTGGTTGGCAAGGTGGATGCAGTGGTTGGAGTAGTAGACACTACCGAGACATCAGAGCGCGACATCCCAGTGATCACGGTTAACAACCAAGGAGACTCGTTACAGTCGGTGGCGACGGCGGCAGTGGTGGTATCGCCTAAGGAGGCTGCTTCGGGCACTCCGCCCCCCACCGAAGGGCACGAGTCACAGCACGACCTCGAGACTGAAATGTCGCTCAGGAAACAAGACAACAGGGGACTTTTCCAGCAGCTGCTCAGCGCTGATTGCAGCGTTGAGACCACGCAATGGGATAATGACGTGGCAAGTCTTCGTGACGCTGTTGTGGCTTCGGCAATAGTAGAAGTTGATCCTAGTAATGATGATGATTCCACACGTGACATTAGCAGTGGCTTTGATAGCAGTGCTAACAACAACAACAACAACAAGGAAGAAAGCTTAATCGAGGCAAACGTAGGAATAAAGCAAGTCAACATTGTTTTGAATGAGGTCAATGTTGGAGAAAAAGAAGAAGGAAAAAAAGGAATGACTGATGACCTGAAGAACAACAACAAAATGATTTACCACAACAATAACCACAACAACAACAATCATCAACAATCCATCTACAACGACAACTTCTCCAGTGAGCCTCCAAGCTTGCATACTGGCGACACCACTTTTGAGAAAGAAAACAATGTTTTGGAGGAGTGCATTGAAGACAAAATGAACAACAACAACGAAAAGGAAAACGAGTTAGAGGTGACTTCATCGGCCACCAATAACGACACCGCCACCACTCAACTCGACAACTTCAAGTCGCCACAGGCACTCACTACCGATGGACTGCTGTAGTGCAGTGCATGCATGCATGTATGTCTGTGACACAATCTATCGTCAATGAAGCCACCAAGGCACCATCGATCCATTCATTCTCTCTCTTAAAACGCATTTCAAGTTCTATTTTAGTTTATTTGCACTTCTATTACTGCCCTTCCTGTTCTCATTTTTATATTATTCGACATCCATTTAAATTCTCCCCGTTTTCATTCAAGCTTTATATGGACGGTTCTCCTCCGAGCTCGGGTTGATATTCTAATCAAATTTCTTTATTTCCAAGTAGTCACTGCTATCACTTCATATTATTTCTTATCATTTATTGATTTTTAAGCTTTTAGGACAAGCTCAGAGCTCGACAATTTTCCCACCTGTTTCCACCATTTCCTTTTCCTCCTCGCCCTTCTTTCCGTCTCCTCTCTTCCACCACCCTTCTTCGTCTCATCCAACAAACTTCTCACACTTGCTTCGTTTGTATATTTAGTTGATATAGCGCACACTTCATATAAAACACCCCGCAAGACTCACCATTTGATCCATCTAAATCATCTTAATATTCGATTGGTCATCTAGAGTTTCATGATAATGATCAAATCATCATCACCACCATCCCCAGCTTCTCACCGTTTGAGTACGTTGGTACACTCATTACTAGTGTACTATCAATGGCGTGTGTAGTACAATGCGTAAGCGCTGTTGTTCTTTGTATTTATACATGAGTATTTGTACATACCTAGCATAATAAACCACCTCTGAGTCTGTGATCGGGTGCGTTTATATTCTCAATGCAGTGGTTGTGTTGTGGTAGTAGTAGTGGTGGCAGTATTAGTAGTAGTGGTGGTAGTAGTAGTAGTAGTGGTGGTAGTATTAGTAGTAGTGGTGGTAGTAGTAGTGGTGGTAGTAGTAGTGGTGGTAGTATTAGTAGTATTGGTGGTAGTAGTAGTGGTGGTAGTATTAGTAGTAGTGGTGGTAGTATTAGTGGTGGTTGTATTAGTGGTGGTAGTAGTAGTGGTGGTAGTGGTGGTTGTATAGGTGGCTGTGGCGGAGAGGTGGGTAGGCACCCTTGATATTACTTGTATCTATCGCTGATTTATTTTCATTGTTATCAACAACTTCGCCATCACATACATCATCATCATCATTATCACCTTCACCACCACAAGCATCATCACCGCTACTCATTTCGCCGTTGCATCTAGCCTGTTTGGGTGCCTATAGGCGTCGTAGTGTGCGTTGGCTTGGTGTCCAAGAGCATGGAGCACCCTTGAACGAGATCTTTCGAGCGGATGACGACCATTTATATGAATAAAACATTGCTTGTTTCAATTGATCGCAACCTTGCAATAATTTCAAAATCTCTCAAATTCTGCGTCTCGTACATGGTAACATTGGCGGGTTTACATTGTATAAGACTACTTTTTGAAAGGTCTTTTTCGCCTCAGTCCCCGTTCTACATTCACTCCCTCCCCACCTGTGTAGCCTGTGAAGCATAATTATCATCATCATCATTATTACCATCATCGTCATCATCATTATCGTCGTCATCAGCATCATTACCATCATCATCATCATGACCAACTGACCCCTCTGTCGGCACTCTTGGGTGTCTGGGAAGCCGATGGACCAGAAGTGGTCAGGCGTGGACGGGGGCGTGAAGCGCGCCTTGTGTCGACAGTTCTTCATCCTCTCTCTCATCTCCTCCTGCCCCAAGCCCATGCCTCCGAACCACTGGGTGAGTGGGTTGTTGTTGATGGGTGGGTGGTTTTTGTGGATGGGTGGGTTGAGGTAATCGAGGATGCGCGGATGGTGAATGGGTGGTTGAATAGATGATGAATTGGTTGTTGTGGAAGAATGTATGGATGATAAATGAGTGGGTTGTGGAGGATGCATGAGTGATTGAGTGGGGAATAAGTTTGGTTGTGGGGAATGCATTTACGGTGAATAGATGAATGCGTGGGATGTGGTGGGCGCATGGAAATGAATGGTGAAATGGTAAATCTCAAAAATGCAACAACTGCCACCGCACCTTCTGACACTGCACGCACGTGAAGGAGTTGAGCTTCTGTCGCTCATGCTTCCTCCTGACTACATCCACGTAAGCGTATGATGCGACCCCAGTGATGCCATCATCATCATCATTTCTATTATTATCATTTTTGATATGAGTAACTTTATCATTATTACGATCATTTTTATAATCATTTTTATGATTAATATTGTTAGTTACATTCTTATTATCCAAGTTATTATTGTTATTTGTGTTTTTGTTGATGTTTTTTTTCATGGTGATGTCTTCATCATCATCATCATCATCAGTCAAAATACTTTTAGTCTGCATCCTCAGTATGGGACAGTATGTTTCATCCAAATCCTTTTCATCATCATCATCATCACCCTCATCAATACCATTATAATTATTATTATAATTATTATCATATCTATTAATAGCATTATTATTATCAATAATATTAGCAATCTTATCATTTATTTCAATATCACGTTCACTACTTTCAAATAGTACATCGCCATCATCGTCATTATCATCACGATCATCATCAGAACTGAATTTCTTTGAAAAAACATCAGTAATGGCAGGGTTTTTCCCACCACCTCCTCCCACCTCATCCTTTCCTTGCTCACCGATGCTAATTTCACTCTTCATGGCACCAGTGTTAACAATGTTTTTGTTAAGATGATCAGTTATGTCTTTACTTAGATGATCAGTTATGTCTTCACTTATATCCTTAATACTCCTTCCAATAATGTTAATATTGATATTCTTATTGTTAATATTATTGTTAATATTATTGTTAATATTATTCTTGAAACTGTTGCTGATATTATTATTACCACAACTCAAGCCTTCGACACTTTCAACACCACTACTAACACTACCATCACTCAAAGTACTTGCTCCTCCTCCTTCTCTTCCTGCTGCTCCTCTTCCTCCATATCTCTCTCTCTGCTTCCGTTTCATGGGTGGTGAGTCATCCAGGAATTCCCTGAGGACGTCACTGATGACGTACTTGCCTGAGATCGATGTAGTTGTATAAATAGTTTTTGTAGCAGTAGTTGTAGTAGTAGTAGTTGTTGTTGCAGTAGTAGTAGTAGTAGATGTAGTTGTAGTATAAATAGTATTTGTAGCAGTAGTTGTAGTAGTAGTAGTAGTTATTGTTGCAGTAGTAGTAGTTGTTGCAGTAATTTTAGTAGTAGTATTCGTGACAGTATTATTTATGGAATGGGTGGTGACTAGAGATGTCTTAGTACAGATATTGCTGAATGGTGTGTTTAATGAGTCTACCACAGGTGAGTATATTGATGATGATGCTGATAATGATAAAAATGATGATGATGATGATACTGATGATGATGATGCTGTCATCTTCAATTGTGGGCTGCATAACAACGTTGAGAATGATAAATGGTGTTTTTGTTTTTTTTTACAATAAAAAATGTTATCATCATCATCATCAGTTTCTTCTTCATCATCATCCCCATACTTCACAGCCATAGTTTCAGGGACTACTATAGCTGGCCTTCTAGATGCATGAATACTCACACACTCACTATCATCATCATCAGCAACATTACTATCATTATCAGCATCATCAGCATCTTTTTCTTCAATAGCTGTGTTATCATCAAACTTGTTAGAAGATCTTGTCAATGATTTCGTATTTAAATTTTCCTTCACATCGAGAGAGGGCGCTCTTGCAAGCTCACTTGATACATGCGAACTAAAATAATGTTTAATGATGGAAAGGGGTAAATAATAGTATGATCAAATAGGTTTTACTTCAATTTATATTTAAAATTTTGTAAAATGTAAAAGTAACATGTAGCACTCTTTGCACTTGTTGTGGTATTTCTTCCTCCACTTTTGAGCTTCTAAAAATCGAAAATTGCAATTTGATGAAGAATTTAGGCTAAATTATTGGCTAAATTATTTAGCCAATAACGAAATTGTCATATAATATTTCTGCACAAGATTAGTGAAATCTAACCCATTAGGAGTTCAACATGTATTTTAAAAACGTCTTTTAATAGAATCTTTAATTTTTCGTTATAAATAGAAATATATTCTTTATCGCAAATACCCATGGCTTTTAAATTTTTATAACCAACTTGTAACCTGTCATCAAACTAATCGCTCATAAGTAAAATATTTAAAAATGAAAAATGTTAAATTTGAACGTTGTTTGTGATGATAATATAAAAATATTAAAAATGAATTTATTTTTATTGGTTTATTAAAAAATAAATCTAAATTTGAGAATCAGCAAAAGAATAAATAAAAGCTGTAAAAAAGAATGCTTAATCAGAAGTCTTCACTGTGCAACTCTACAGGAAAAGTCGACAACCCCCTTTCAGTCATCATTTTCTTCTTCCTCTCCTCCTCACACCTGCGCTGGTCCTTTGCATTGAAAAGATGTATTCGAACAAGTTTTCATATAAGTATAAGTATAACTAGTAATACATGAAAAATATTACATCTAACTTATAAGCATCACTTGTAATAAATGAAAAAGTTTGTCTTTGCAAATATAAACTGGTAGTCAGCTACCCCTAGCAATGAAAGCAACTTTCTACAACAAACCTGTTCTTCCTTCTGAAGGATGAGTATCTCATCAATGGAAACCTCTTTCAGCTTATCCCTCGTTGATGACTCTTTCTCTGCATCCTTCATGATATTTTATATAGGCTATTAAACTTAAGATGTTTTTGAAATTATTCATAATGATCAATCAAAAAGTAATTATTACAATTATTCATATAATTGATATATTAGAAAGTTAAGTATTAATTAAATGATCAATTCGATCTCACCACTTCTCCAAGCAGTAGTAGGTTCTCTCCTCGAATGACCAACACACCCCTGGGAAGGTCTCCAAACTTTAAGCCCACATGAATGCGTTCAATTGTGCCTTGCAAGACCAGGTTGGCTGAAAAAATAATTTGAAAGTGTAAAAACTTTTAACTTTGAAGGAACTTGGTAAATATTCATAATTAATTAATTGTGCATCATTAATTTCCTTACCGAATTGATCTATGCTTCGCAGATATCCTATAAGCGTTCGTCCATCTCTTAAAACCACAACGAGCTTTTCTGTCAAAAATTAAATTAATTAACAATTATATTTTATTAAATGTTTTTTATTGTTAAATATAAAAGTCTCAGTTTGTGACAGTTACTTCGGGTTTGAAGATATATTTAAATTCTTACTGTCTATTTCAGCTATCAAACTTGCTGTTCCAGGATAATAATCCATAATTTAATAATGTTAATTTTTAAAATTATGCAAAAAGTTTCATTTTAACAATTTACTTTTATTTTCAGCGACTATTTTAAAAGTAAATGGTAATGCTTATTTTATTAAATATTTTCCTCAAATTTTCATATTTAAAAAAAAATTTTAACTTCAGAAATAAAAGATGATTTTTAATAGATTTAATAACTAACTTTAATTAATAAATAGGCATACATGTGTCGGAAGTTTAAATTTTAATGTTCAAAATCTGCACTTTCTGCACGTTATTTCATCTTTAATATTTAATTTACAATAAATTAATTATTATTATAAGCCATTGTCTGTTACTTAGGATGTTTTGTTTCATTGATTTTTTGTCATTATGCCACTATTGATTTATTTAATAATGTATTCATTGTTTAACAATGTATTATATATTATATAGAACAGGAAATAGATTCGTATAAGAAGCTATCAAAATCTCATTAGATTATCTGATAATCATAATCATACTTTTGAGAATTTGCTATAAGCTTTATAGTGTAAGCGTATTCAATCTTCAGTAAGAGTTTTTTACTAAACTATTTTTACGTTTTTAAGGTTCAAAACTTTTGAATCAAAAGGTTCAATGTCCAACAACCCTCACCTGGTATTTAATAATTCAAGCTAACAGATTATAAAGGAGTTTGCAAGATTAACAATCAAATGATGTTCTCAACTATGTTGCACAAATCAAAGAGATGCAGGGAAAATAAGATGGTAAGAATTATAACATCAGGAACTAATATTTTTATAGCTGAAAAAAGGACAAAACGTTTGGTTGACATCTGTTAAAAAGATATTTGAATGTATTTATACTGTTTGGAATTTACACTTTGATAAATTCTTAGATAAAAAAAACTTTAAGAACCTTCATCAACATTTATATTAATTAATACTTTTTTTTTCCAATTATATGCCTCATATTTACATGCACAAATTGATAAAAAAATATATAAATTGACAACTTGTGACATCAAAAACATAGATCTTTCAAGGCATGCATTTTCCATGAATTTAGAATTAGGTCATTTTGCAGCATAACATCACCGAGCTAGCCATTACCACTTGATACTTCTTCAACATACCTTGCACTGTCAGAAAAGTTTTTTGTGTAAAAGTAAACTTCAAAGAAATTGAAAATAATTCTGGAAATATCTCCTCACTTGAAATACATCATTAGGCAATTAGAAAAGTATACAAACACATACAACAAGTTTATCTACAAAAAGTGCATAAACACATTCAAAAAGTGCACAAACACAGAAAAAGAATAAAAACACATACAAAAAGTATACAAATATATACAAAAGTGTACAAACACATAAAAAAGAATACAAAAACATAAAAAAAGTATACAAAGACAAAAAAGATATAAAGAAAGACAAGAGCACAAGGAACTAGAATGGCAGGACTGCAAACAAGCACGATCATATCTCTGCTGATGCTGCTGCACCTCCATCTCAAGGAATCCCTTCCCTCCAACACCACCTCCTTCACCTCTTCTCCCTCCACTCACTCCACCTCCATCCTCTCCAACTCCTCGAACGACGTAGATGTTGGTGGCGTGTACGGATTATACACTCGTCTGCTCACCATCCTACCCAGCCACGAGAACACCAGATTTGAGAAGGAAGCATTTGTCATTTATGCTGGAGTCACTACTACTATCAAGTTGGTGATAGTGCTGTGCATTGAGGTTGCTATGGTGACGAGGATGATGTATGTGGGTTGCTATGGTGATTAGGGTGATCTATGGTTGCTATGGTAAAGATAATGAGGGTTCAGGTTGATAAAATATAGCTTTTTGGGATCTATAGTCATGATGATAGTGCAGTGGGTTGCTATGATGATGAGGATGATAATGATGACAATAAAATGATGATGATGATGACACTGATAATGCTGATAGCGAAAAGACCATCTCATCCCTCACACCTCCTCCCCCCCTACTCCAGATTTCTCACAAAAGCTCTGAACTCCAGCCTCGGGCACCTAGATGACACCCACCAAGTCACCTTCACCCACCACAATAGTCCCTACGGATCCCAGTGCGACGATTTGAGACTCTCACCAATCTTTGATTGTAGTAGTAGCAGCAGTGGTGGTGATGATAGTAGTCTTCTGAGTGTCGTCAGCTTGGAGTATAGTACTGAGGTGGGGGTTGTTTGTTGTTGTCGTTTTCTTTAGTTGTTTTCGTTGTTGTTATTGTTGTTGTGGAAATGTTTTTATAACTATAACTGCAACTACCACAACTGCAACTACAACAGCACTTTAACCACATCAAGAACCACCACAACCACAACCTTCACCACAAAAACCACAGCAACAACCAAAACAACAATCACCACCACAACGACAACAACAACAACCACAACAGGTGTACTACATTTGTCTCAGAGGTAGCTCGTCAAAAGGAAAAACCGTTTTTGTGCACCAAGGCAAAAAGTTCACTTTTTTCGCATACAACCACTCTTGCCAACAAAATAAGCAGAAATCTCATACAAATAAACAAATACATACAAAATCTACATAAAATATATACAAATCTACATAAAACACATACAAATCTACATAAAATACATACAAAATCTGCATAAAATACATACAAAATTTACATAAAATACATACAAAATCTACATAAAATACATACAAAATCAACATAAAATACATACAAAATCTGTATAAAATACATACAAAATCTACATAAAATACATACAATATCAACATAAAATACATAAAAAATCTGCATAAAATACATACAAAATCTACATAAAATACATACAAAATCTACATAAAATACATACAAAAATCAGAAACAAAAAGTTAAAATATTAACTGTCCCACTACACTTCTCTCTCAGGCGACACTGCTTTCATGAAGGTGGTGGTGCTGAAGTCGCCTGCCAGAGACAGTCTCTTGCCCTTGTGGCTCCAGGTGGCGCCTGCTTCCACCACCGCCACCCTTGAATTTCTATTAATTACAAACCATGACCATTCAGTCGATCTAATCCACACTAGTCCACCTCTATTCCACCACTCAACTTTCCCAAACCACTCTACCACTCCAAACCACCCCATTGCAACACATTACTTCACCAAAAAACTTCACCATCACCCCCCTTTTCTACCCACACACCCACAACCCCCCCCCCACCAAAGCATCCATCCCCTCTCTTACAGATCAGCCTCATCGTGGCGCTCCTTTGCGTCTCAGGCCTCTTCAGCGGCCTCAACCTCGGCCTCATGTCCCTGGACAAGACAGAACTCAACATCATGATCGCCTCGGGCACCAAGAAGGAGAAGGGGTACGCCAAAAAAATCCTCCCCCTCCGTAAAAAAGGGAATTTCCTACTCTGCACCATCCTTCTTGGGAATGTCTTGGTCAATAATTGCCTGACGATTCTGCTCGACGACTTGACTGGCTCTGGCTTGTCTGCCATTCTGGCCTCCACTTTCGCCATTGTTCTCTTCGGCGAGATCATTCCGCAGGCTGTGTGCTCCAGGTGCGTTTGTTTGCGGGTGTGTGGGTGTGGTTTTTATGTGTGGTTTGTGTGAATGGGTCGGTTGTTTGTGTTTGTCGTTTGTGTGAATGGGTCGGTGGTTTGTGTTTGTCGTTTGTGTGAATGGGTGGTTTGTGTGTGTCGTTTGTGTGAATGGGTGGGTTTGTTTGTTTGTTGGCGAATTGGTGGCGTTTTGATTGTGTTTGTTTGAGGTGTGTGTGGTTTGTTTGTGTGTTTGAGGTGTGTGTGGTTTGTGGGCTTTTATGGTTTGCGAGTGATATAGTGGCGTAGTACGGTAGAGTTGATGTTGATTGAATGTAATAAAAGATATCTTTAACAGTGCACAAAAATACTCAATAAAAACAAACAACGACAAAATTATTCCTAGCATGGTCACTTTAGTGCTTTCCCTTAACAACCAAACCACGCAGATACGGGCTGGCAGTGGGCGCACACACGATTTGGTTCACAAAACTCTTCATGTTGGTCACCTTCCCTCTCTCCTTCCCCATCTCTCTAATCCTCGACAAGGTTTTGGGCGAGGAGATAGCGCAAGTGTACAATAGAGACCGTTTGAGAGAGCTGCTGAAGCTCACGGAGAAGGTGGGGCTTGGTTGGTAGGGGTGGGGGTGATGATGACGATGACGATGACGATGATGATGATGATGATGATGTTTGAAGGTAATGGTGGTGGTGGGAGTGATGTTAGGTGATGGTAGTGATGATGATGGTTTTGTGGTGAGTTTTAAGTTGGCTTGAAATGAACAGGTGTACCTACACAACAACCATCCACCTCCACAACAACGACAACAGGACATGGATCTACAAAGGGATGAATATAACATCATTACAGGCGCTCTAGATCTCTCAAAAAAGACCGTAAAAAGTATAATGACGAAGATTGACGACGTTTTTATGATAGAGTACAACACTGTCCTCGACTTCGCCACTGTTACCGCCATCATGGAATCCGGGTATACCAGGGTGCCCATCTATGAGAAGGTGCTTGTTGGGGGGCTTGGGGGTTGTTTAGGTGCTTGTTGGAGGGCTTGGGGGTTGTTTAGGTGCTTGTTGGAGGGCTTGGGGGTTGTTTAGGTGCTTGTTGGAGGGCTTGGGGGTTGTTTAGGTGCTTGTTGGGGGGCTTGGGGGTTGTTTAGGTGCTTGTTGGAGGGCTTGGGGGTTGTTTAGGTGCTTGTTGGGGGGCTTGGGGGTTGTTTAGGTGCTTGTTGGGGGGCTTGGGGGTTGTTTAGGTGCTTGTTGTGGGTGGGGGGATGGTTTTTGTTGTGTGGTGTGGGTGGTTAACCACGGATAACCTCTCATCTTCACCAACTATCATCACAATCACCACTCGACCATCACTCAACCACTCAACCATCACTCAACCACCAACTTCCACCACCCAACCAACAACTACTAAACCACCACCCACTCAACCACCAAACCACTGCCATAACACTCAACCATCACTCCCAACCACTACTACCACAGGACCGCTCAAACATAGTAGCCCTGTTAAACGTCAAAGACTTGGCTCTGGTCGACCCTGACAACAGGGTCGCCCTGAAGACTGTCACACAGTTCTACAAACACAATCTCATCTTCGTCTTCGAAGACACCAAACTAGACGTTATCCTTAGCGACTTCAAGAAAGGTTGCTACTACTACTGCTGCTACGGCTACTGCTGCTGCTACTACAACTACTACTACTACTAATACTATTATCACTTCTACTACTAATACTATTACTACTACTACTACTACTACTACTACTACTACTACTACTACTACTACTACTACTACTACTACTACTACTACAACTACTACTACTACTACTACTACTACTACTACAACTACTACTACTACTACTACTACTACTACTACTACTACTACTACTACTACTACTACTACTACCACAACTACAACTAGGAGACTCCCACATGGCGATGGTACAGACGGTGCACAATGAGGGTCCAGGGGATCCGTATTACGTGGTCACAGGCCTGGTAACGTTGGAAGATGTAATTGAAGAAATCATTCAAGCCGAAATATACGACGAGTTTGATACCATAAGTGAGTTAGGGTAGATAGGAGGGGGTGGTGGTCCGTCTTGGTGGACTGGGAAATGAGTGGGAAAGATCAAGAGGGAGAGAAAGAAGCATAAATAGTCTTTCTATCTAACCTTTAACCACTCACCCCTGCACTCAGCAGTCCACCCCACTCACTTCACTCTCACAACTCAACCATCTCTCTCTTACTCTCACAACTCAACCATCTCTCTCTTACTCTCACAACTCAACCATCTCTCTCTTACTCTCACAACTCAACCATCTCTCTCTTACTCTCACAACTCAACCATCTCTCTCTTACTCTCACCACTCAACCATCTCTCTCTTACTCTCACCACTCAACCATCTCTCTCTTACTCTCACAACTCAACCATCTCTCTCTTACTCTCACAACTCAACCATCTCTCTTTTACTCTCACAACTCAACGCCCTTTCTCCACCAAACCCTCACCACTCAACCCTCCCCTTCCCACCAAACCCTCACCACCAAACCCTCACCACTCAACCCTCCCCTTCCCTCACCACTCAACCCTCCCCTTCCCACCAAACCCTCACCACCAAACCCTCACCACTCAACCCTCCCCTTCCCTCACCACTCAACCCTCCCCTTCCCACCAAACCCTCACCACCAAACCCTCACCACTCAACCCTCCCCTTCCCTCACCGCCCCTACCACTCATTCCGAAGCTGACAACATCGGACGCGAACCTCGCCTCCTGAACAAGAAGGACTTCAGCCTCTTCCAGACACCCGCCTCCAGCAACTACCCGCACCTCTCGCCCCAACTCAAGCTCGCCACCTTCCAATACCTCACCGCTTGTCCGTTCTGTCTTTCTATTCTTTTTTTTTTTGCTTAAACACTTTGTGTTTTGTTTTTGGATGTTAGTTTTGTTTTTGTTGTTCGATTGGATTGGATTATGAGTGATTTTTTCAAGAATCCCCCCTTTCCCTATCATAATACATTCTGCCATTTGATTTTTCCAACACCCTCTCCCCTCCATCCCCCCTCCTCCACCCCCCTTTCCTCCATCCCCCCTCCTCCATCCCCCCTCCTCCATCCCCCCTCTTCCATCCCTCCTCCTCCATCCCTCTTCCTCCATCCCCCCTCAGACATTCTGCCATTCAAGACTCCCCACGTGACTGAACGAATTCTTCATCGACTTCTCAACCAAAACATCGTGGTAGCTTATGCTGCTACTACTACTACTACTACTACTACTACTACTACTACTACTACTACTACTACTACTACTACTTCTACTACTACTTCTACTACTACTACTACTACTACTACTACTACTACTACTACTACTACTACTACTACTACTACTACTACTACTACTTCTAGTACTACTTCTACTACTACTACTACTACTACTACTACTACTAATACTACTACTACTACTACTACTACTACTACTACTACTACTACTACTACTACTACTACTACTACTACTACTACTTCTACTACTACTACTACTACTACTACTACTACTACTACTACTACTACTACTACTATTACTACTACTTCTAGTACTACTTCTACTACTACTACTACTACTACTACTACTACTACTACTACTACTACTACTACTACTACTACTACTACTACTACTACAGACGCTGAACAAGTTCAACGAGAACATTCCCTTCTACCTCTTCCAACACTCCAGACCATGTGACTACTTCGTGTTCATCGCTGAAGGTGAGATGGTAAAAAGCGGTAAAGGCCTCGTTGTTTGTTTGTTTGTGGTTTATGTAATAAGCACCTGGTTTTGTTTGTATTTATAAAATATTTCATCTTATATCCTTCTATTTCTCTTACTATTCTTCTTTTTAATTCTTGAAATATTCTTCCTTTGATCTTTTTTTTCCTATTCTCTCTTCCTTCCTTCCTCTCCTCCTCACCTTCACCCTCCACACTCTCCTCACCCTCCTCCTCCTCCTTCTCACCTTCACCCTCCTCACCCTCCTCCTCACCCTCCTCACCCTCCTCCTCACCCTCCTCTTCCTCCTCCTCCTCCTCCTCCTCCTCTTCCTCCTCCTCCTCCTCCTTCTCAGGGCGAGTGGAGGTGCAGTGCGGCAAGGAGAACCTCACGTACGAGGCAGGTCCCTTCAGCTACTTCGGCACCCAAGCCCTCCTCGTGCCCTCCTGTTCGTTCTGTCCTTGTTGTTGTTGTTGTTGTTGTTGTTGTTGTTGTTAATGTTATGCTTTTGTTTGTTTTTATGTGTTTTTGTTTTTTAGTTCGCTTGCTGTGATACGTTTCGTGTGTTGAGTGTTGGGCTGTTATGCGTCGGGGTTGTTTATACAATGGTGTTGTGGGCTGATTCACAGTAGGCAGCGCCAATTCAATCCCCACCCCACCCACTCCAAACAGTCAGAAACCCAGGCGGTTCGTTCCACGAGCAGCACACAACGCTACAACTGCCCTCACAGCCCACCGAGCCAGTATGGGTCCTCCCCTCAGTACCCTTCGTTCCCGACTATTCCGTTCGCATCACGAGTGACGTCAAGTACCTCAAGATCCGTCGCGACCAGTACGCCGTCGCTTTCAAGGCATCGAGACACGAGGCGGGAAAGACCGGTCGAACCAGTATCAACTTGGCGCTGGCTGACGATGTCTTCGAGCGGGATTGGGTGCTCAATAACCAGGTGATTATGGCCGGTGGGTGGGTACACACGTGCGCTCATGCATACACCATCACAAACACACATCACAAACATAAACACACAAACTCCCCCTCTCTTTCCCCCCCGCCCACACACAAACATACACACTTCTCGTACCACACCTTTCTACACCCCCCCCCCCCCCACACACACACACACACACACACACACACACACACACACACACACACACACACACACCCAGATCTACATAGCAGACACTAGAGAAGACAGACTAAGGCGACAAATGAAGAACCACTCAACCGACAAGACGTCTACGCAGGCGGCAATGGCAGCCACAACAGCTACACAAGGCAAGAATTCCATCTTTTTCAACTTAAGAAAAACGTTTGCAAGGGTACCAGCCAGTCCTGAAGAATCGAGGTTGTTTTGTGGCTTTGTTGGTGGTGTTGTTGTTGTCGTTTCTATCAACATAGGCTTAACTGTAGTATAGACTCTTACGACTTTTCACTATTTCCAGAACAATAACGATGATATTTATTATTTCTTATATTTTTTTATACGTTAATAAAATTGATGATAACAATTCAACAACCATCCATCCAAACAAACAACCAACCAACCAAAGTCTTTCCAAGTCTTACAAGCGTCTCTCGAAGGACTTCGCGCGCATGTCAGGAACCTCCATCTCACCCCTCGTCAGGAGCACAAGGAGACAGAGGGCCAGTAGCGACGCTGATCTCAAGATTACAAATTCATCGGGGTTGAACCAGCAGCAGCCGGCGATCACCGCTGAAGATTCATTGGAGTCGAACAGTCGTTTCTTCAGCGTTCACCCGTCGATCAACGCTAGTGTTCCGGTCGCTGCCGATGCTGTGGTGGTGGCAATTTCAACGACGGCATCTGATGATCATCCTATCAGCCCCGCTGCTGCTGCTGTTGCTGCCTCACCACCACCACACAGCGGCCTACCAGTCATCAGCACGCCATCGACGCTCAACGAAAACCAAAGCAGTCATCAACGACGACATAACTGCTTTGCCAGGAAGAAAAACAAGTCTGAAGGAACTGGCATGAATGGTGGTGGTGATGATAATGATGATGATGAGTTCGCCTATGTTGAAGATTTTAATAGGTCTTCTGGGGAGATGTTGGGGATGGAAGGAGGAGGGAGAAAGAGAGAGAGGGTGGCTGGGAAACCGGGTGGTGGTGATGATGACGATCATCATGATGGTGATGATGATGATGATGATAAGAGTAGTGTGGGTTTGTTGGAGTGTCCGAATGTGGAGTTTAGCGTGGGCGGGAGTGAGGTGACCCTGGATACCAGAGTGGTGATGAGTAAAGATGAGAAGGTCAAGGTTGTCAGGTTGTAGTGGAGGTGGTCATGATGATGATGATGACGAGGATGATAAGGGTGACGATTATAATCATAGAGACTGCTGACCTAGATCTCAAGACATTTTTTGTGTGTGGGCACGTGAGCTTACGAGTCTGTGTGTGTTTTGGTATTGGTGTAGTATTTAAAGAGTTGTAGTATGACATTTACCACCTCCATCATTAGATATATCCATTTTGTGTGTGTGTGTGTGTGTGTGTGTGTGTGTGTGTGTGTGTGTGTGTGTGTGTGTGTGTGTGTGTGTTTATGTGTGTGTGTGCGTGAGTCTAACTGTTGAGGGCTCCTTGATATTTCGGTAGATTAGACTTTTAATCAGAATTTGTTACAAAATTGCCTTCATCACAATCCACGGTGAAAAGAATTTATTTACTTTTTTTTAGATCTCAGTGATTCACTCATTCCTTTACTGCACTCTTTTTCGATCACTCATCCACTAATTCTTCAATAGTTCTAGCTCATTTTAATTCTCAAACAAGCTTCAATCCTCCCATGAATTTTCATTGTGAATTTCATTCATAAATCTTCTACGTCTTCCTTTCCATCGAATATTTGTGAAAAATACTAACAATAATTAGAGACATATCGGACTAATTAAAGAATTTAATTTTGGTCCGTAAATTGTCTCAACGAACCAGACGCTACATTCCACGCTAATCCCTCGCTCATTCAAGAGTTTTATAAAAGAAACGAAAATAATCTCTTTTTTATTTTACGACTTTAATCAAAATAAATTTCAAATAATCTCGTTTAGCACGCATCGTAAAAATGGTCAAATCTCCAATCCCACGGGTTAGTAGCCATGTCAGTGTTTAAGATAACGACTATATATACAATTCAATCGAAACATCAAAAAAGCTGTGCAAAAGTATATCCTCACCTTCATTATAATCAACCACATCACCATAGCAACACACCACAGTACCACCATATTAACACCATAGAACCAATACATCAGACTTGCGTTTCAGAGAAGAGGTGTTCTGGGTTCTCAATAAGACAGCATTCTCTCTCAACTTCGCCATCAATTCCATCATTAATAACAATATTTTTTTTATTTTCAACACCATCATTATGATATGTATTATTGTTTCTTTTGATATTATTCTTTTTATTGTTATTATTGTTTTTGATGACTTGCATGAAAGCACCCGAAGGTCTTAAGGACCTTTCAAAGTTTTTGGAAATTCTAGGAGATCTCACTTGATCAGAATCATTATCGTCATCACCATGTCTATCATCATCACCACCCCCTCCATCTTTATCGTCATAATCACCACCACCACTATCTTCATCATCATCATCACCACCACCACCACCACCATCATCACGACCTCTTCCGTTCTTATCCACGCTTAATTCCAACGACATGTTTCTGAATATTTTTAATCTTTTAGACATTTCCCTCAAAACGAGGAGGCAAACGCCCAAGTGGACGATAAAGCAAGGAAGGAGGAGGAAGAGGAAGATGATGATTGGTTGATTAGATGATCCACGTGACATATGGTTACACGGGTAATTACAAGTATTAGGAGCGTTGATGGATTCTTTGCAATTTAAATTAGCATCTGATTGATGCCAGACCACCCCTCCTTCTCTTCCTTCTTCTCCTCCTCCTCCTCCTCTTCCTATTCCTCCTCCTCTTCCTCCTTCTCCTCTTCCTCCTCCTCCTCCTCTTCTTCTTCCTCCTCCTCCTCCTTCTTCTCCTCCCCCTCCTCCTCCTCCCCCTCCTCCCCCTCCTCCTTCTTCTAACCTTGCTGCCCCTGTAGAGAAGTCATTGTCGAGGCTTGAGCCTGCATATGTAGTATTGTGTACTGGTGTAGTTGGCATATAACAGGGGGGCACAACCTTTTTCAGCCTGAGGGCCAAAATTACTGAGTCCCGGCGCCAAGGGCCGCATCAGCGTGCACATAGATGACACAATAAAACAACTCAAAGAATGCAAATTTTTAATGAATTTCATGAAAAATAACATTATTTTAAAATGTATGAATAACTAAATGTTAGTCTAATGAGAAGGTTGAGCCTGAATGGTTGCAACAACATTGTCAATATTGGGTTCGAGTTCTGTTGTTGCAAGTCTCAAAATCGAACAAAGATTATCATCAGTCAAAGATGATCTCAGTTTATTTTTATTTGTGTTCATGACTGAAAACGTTTGTTCACACACGTATGTGTGCCAAATTCAGACAAGATTCGGCCAGCCAAATCTTTGACCGCTCCATATGTAACTGAACTAAGACTTCCATAAAAAGTTAAAATGGAGTTATGCTGAAACGCAGACTCTAATTCTGGTGAACATTGAAGATCAATGACTTCTAACTGACATTGCTCAGGTACGGATTCTACAGCACAAGAGAAAGGGTCACGGATAAAGTTGAATAAATTCTTATGCTCCCTGAATGCATCAAAACGTTCATTAAATTCCTTTAGTAACGCTTCAAAACTGTCGTGGTATTTATTGAAGTCACACTGGTATTCCTTCTGAAAAGCTGAACAAAAAGGAAAATGACATAAATTAACAGATTCGAACAAAACAGCCGTAGCTTCAACGTGAATGACAGCAGCTCTTGGCACATATCAAAGATGTAGTGATCTTTGCCTTGAAGACGCAGATTCAATTTATTTAAGTTTTCTGTTATGTCTGTCATAAATGCTAAGTCTGCCGACCACTGTTTGTCTGTAAAAACAGCTGTGTCTTTGCCTTTGGTAACAAGGAATTCACAGATTTCCTTTCGTAACTCAACAAACCTAGTTAGAACTTTTCCCCGACATAAGCACCTTACACAAGAGTGATATGAATTGTCGATAGTTAATTCCTTTTTCTCATATGAAGTTCACTGATTTAAAAACAAATTTCATAACATCATCAAAATTAATGACTCGTGTACACAGTGACTCTTGATGCAGTGGTATGCGTGGATGGTGTCTGTTTGAATTCCTAAGTCTTGCAAATGTGATCACAGATGAGCAACAAGTCCTAATTCTTTACCAGTCATGGCGGGTGACATGCTCAGATGACAATCTTTTTACAAGTTGATCAATTATATTTTTTCTAGCTTCGCCTTTCACATCATCAAACGTAGCAGCGTGTTTGGTTTCATAATTTCTTTTGCAATTGTAGTCCTTCATTACAGTTACGGACTCGCGACAAATTAGGCCCAAAGCTGTTCCGTTGAAATGCTGCATTTGTCTATTCTTCATTAAACTGACGATTTTCTGCTTCAATTTTACGCTTTGAAATTCTTACTAAATTAAAATAACTCAATTATCGCTCGTTGTTGTTGTTCCAATCGTTTTATATTAGGAAAGTGCAAACAGTACTATTAAAAAAGATGGGCGGGTGCGTCGATTTAAAATTCTGTTAGGGCCGCAAATAGCCAAAATGAACTAGTTGTCTGGGGGTCGCATCAAACAGGCCGAAGGGCCGCGGGTTGTACACCTCTGGCATAAAGTATTCATTAATAAAATTATTCATTATTACTAATTTTTTTACTAATAATAGTAATTAGTATTTTTTAAATATAATAATAATAATTAGGGTTTTTTAAATAATATTAATAATTAGGGTTTTTAAAAATAAAATTAATAATTAACTATGTTCATTATATTAATAATACTAATAATAATTAAACTAACAATAATAAAAATATTAACACAATATAAACAATGTAAATAAAAATAGATCGGTTTAACTGACCAATTTGATAATTTCTTGGATAGGGTAGAAGGTGGGGAGCTGTTGTGTGGATGGGGGCGTGGATGGTGGTTTGGATGGGGGTGTGGAGGGGAATGGGATTGGTAGGGTGGGTGGTAGTGTGGATGGGAGTATGTGGGTAGTGGGGTAAGTGGTTGTATAAATGATACTTTGGATGCTTGTATAGATGGTAATGTGGAGAATGGTTTGAATAGGAGTGTGGAAGGTGGTGGCACTCAACATAATGTAGATAATGTGGATCGAAGAATAGCTGAGTACCTGTTTGTGAGCTTGGCGCTGTCGCTAGGAGGATAGCATGGTTGATGTGGGAAACATCAAAGTCATCGTGGAATGGGTGGAAAAGGGTGGGTGTGAGAGGGATGGAAAGAAGAGTGGAAGGAAGTGGAAGAGATATTGAAGGAGTTGTGGGATAAAATGAGGCGGATGAGTAAAAGGGTTTAAAGATGGTGATGAAGGTGGTCATGATGATGGTCATGAAAAAAAACAATGTTCTCAAAAAAAGCCCTGTAAGAAGCATTGAGGATGATAATGATGATGATGCTGATGATGATGCTGATGATGATGCTGATGATGATGCTGATGATGATGATCTATGTTGCTTGGAATTTTGTCTGGTGTGATGGGCAAACAAACCGGACGGAAGTGGGAGGGTTTTGATGCGGTAGTCTTTGGCACCAGAACGGGCTACCTTGCTGGCATCATCTCCAACCACATCGGTTTCGGCTGCAAGTTTTCCTCCTTCACGGTGTTCATTTTGGGAATGTGATTCATTTCCACAATGGCGGCCTATTCGGATCTCCTTCCCTTTGCATATTACTTGTGTTGTTTGAGCGGCGTTTAGTGGCTTATTCTCGCTACCCTTTTGGATCGAGTTTTTGTTTTTAGAGATTTCAAAAGAAGTAATTTTGCAGTTAAAATAAAGATCATAAAGTTGGTAATGATGGTGAAGAAGAAGAAGATGATGATGATGCTGATGATAATGATGAGGCTGTTGATTAGACTCTGAAAGATTATTTTTGACGCTGAATTGTAAAAAATAATTTTTTTCAATAAGCTTTTTCGTCATCATTATCATCATCACTTTAATCATTACTATCGCCATCATCATCAGTACCACCAAGGAAAGGACGACACACGGTAGGCCAATATATAAGATGCTAAATGGTTTTGAAAGATCATTATCATCGTCATCTTCATCATCATCATTATCGTCGTCATCATCATCATCATCATTATAATTATGTTTGAGGCTATCAAAGAATATATGGGTGTAATGACTTGAATCATATCTGTTGTAGAGTTGAAAAAGAAGTTGCGATGAAGATGATGATGATGATGACGATGATGAGGACGATGAGGATGATGGTGAAAATGATGATAATAGTTTTAAAATTGTTGTTTTCTTCATCCTCAACGCAACAAGCGACAGTTTCTTTACAGCTTCTTGCAGCTGCAGCTCCATACTATATAGTTGCTCTCCAACCAGTCTATCCAGTGCTCTCACCCTCTCAACCCCCTCTTCTAAGCTACCATTGGTCTTTTTGTTGAGTTCACTTTTTTTTCTTTTGTTAAGTTCACTTTTATGTCTTTTATTCTTGTGGTTAGATATGTGGCGGTTATTATGGCCGTGGTGTTGTTGAGAAATATTGAGATTGTAGGGTTGATGAAGATGAGGAGAATGATGAAGATGATGATGATGATGAAGGTGATGAGAATGATGAAGATGATGATGATGATGATGATGAGAATGATGAAGATGATGATGATGATGTCGCTGTTGATGATGAGAATGATGATGAAGATGATGATGATGATGAAGATGATGATGAAGATGCTGGTTACTTTCTAGAGTACACTTAACATAATTTTTGAGACGATAAGGACTGGTGAAGGGAGGGCATGCGGGGTCAGTGTGGGTGACGTTGAGCCTGCTTTGCGAGCCTAGAACGTGTTTGAGCGGCCGCAGCCAGCGATTCTCGTTGACTTTCGTCTGCCAAGAGACGCTAATGCAGCGAAGGCGAAGGCGATGCCAAAAGTGTCGCCCAAGTGCCCCTTTGAAACTTATCCAGGCACCTTTGAGGGTGGAGATTATTTGGGTGTTGGATATAAGGGGGCGTGTGAATATGGAGGTGATTGAGGGAGGTGTGGAAGGAGGATGAATAGAAGGAAGAGGGATGGAAAGAAGGATGAAAGGATGAATGGGAGAAGGAACGGGAGGAAAAATAGAAGAAGGGATGAAAGGAAGAGTGGAAGGAAGGGTGGAAGGAGGAGTGGAAGGAGGGGTGAAAGAAGGAGGAGTGGAAAGTGGAGTGAAAGAAGGAGGGGTGGAAGAATGCAAAAATGGATTAAAGTTTTCAGAAGCTACATAAGCTGTGGCTTTCTTCGTCTTCTTTTTCTTTCTTTTTGATTTTTTAAAATGATTAATGTCGGATAAAAGTTCTTGCTGATGGTCCGAGTGACTTATGTGTTGTGGAAGTTGTTGTTTCGTCGTGTGTAGTGGCTGTAGTTTTTTTCTTTTATTTTGTTGATGTTGTTTTTTTATTCCTATTGGTTTTTGGTGTTGATTTTGTTGTTGTAGTTGGTGTTTTTGCAACAAACACCACAAAGCCTCCACCACACCAGACATTGCCACATCAAGTTTCCTTTCGTGAAAGAAATGGCCTTGTTGTTGTATGAGTTGTTTTAGATGTTGTTCAGACAAGCCTTTAGATGAATTCACAAAACTATCTACACCAGGGGTCACTCCACCACGTCCTACTACATCCACTACCATCTCTTGCCACTCCACATACCTTCCACACAACACCATCACACATGTGTTTGCAACTACAAGAAACAACAAACACACAACAACAACACTGTGGCTTTTAGACTTCAAAAATGTTGCGTTCAAAACTTCATTTTGTTGAGTTTTTTCTTTTTTGATTTTGCAAGAAGTAACTTTCAGTTTTTTTATCATTGACGCCTTGGTTGGAGTAGCTGTGATTGTGAGTTGTTTTTTGGCGTCGTTTCTAATTAGATTTGTGGTCTTGTTTTTGGTTTCGACTGGAAAGCCACATTCTTCAGTGAGACTTTCAAAAAATTGTTTTTTCGATATGAAAATATTTTTTTTCAATTTGTTTTTGCCTTTGCAACTATTATCATCACCATCACTATTATCATCACCATCACTATTATCATCACCCACATTATTACCATTATCACCATCACCATTTTCTTTGCAATCACCATCATCACTATGATCATCACCATCACCATCCCCATCACCACCCCTATCACCATCACCATCACCATCACCATCACACCAACATCTCTTCTTCCTCTTCTTCACACAACATCTCTTCGATGTCTTACAGAATTTCAAAGAAAGAAGCAAGTGAGAATTGATTCGTCTGCCTAATCCACGTGACGTTGTTACAAAATGGCGGAAAATTGGAAAGTCCTGGTGGAAAGGTAAGTGCTCTAGGAAGAAGTGGTTCGTCAAGAAAACGAGGAGAAGTGAAACAATAAAGATGGCGACTGTGGCAAAATGGCGTTTGATTATTCTCCTAAGCGCACACTTTTTTAAACTTTCTACGCCTTCAGTTTTCGATGGATTTGCTTTCGACAAGATCTTGGCAATGAGCGATCGACAAGCGTCAACCCCGCCAGAGTGGTCCCTTATCAAGTCAGTATTTTGAGCGCGTGTCGAAGCAAGTTTGCATCGGTTGTTCAATGCAGCATCCCTCTTTCCACAGCTAATTCTTCCATCAATTCCACTCCCACTCTCCCACTCCGCTCTTTCTTCCGTTTTGCATTCCTCACACGTCTCCAGCCTTTCTCCATCACTCTCTCCCCAATCTATCATCATTTCCTCCTCTTCTTCCTCTCCTTCTTTTTTTTCTTTTTTATTTTCTTTTTTTTTCTTTCCATCTTCTACATCATTACCTTCTTTTTGAGTTTTATCGTTGAATTTTTTCTTCAAATTGCAACTACAACTATCATCATAACCACTCCACCAATCACCACAACCATCATTATAACCACCCCAACCACCACAACCACTAAGAATTCTTTCTGGAATCTTTTTGTCATCTTCTATGCTCAAGTCCATCTGAACGTATCTCAAATGAAACTCTTCCCTCTTTCCAGTGACGTCTGCTACCACCACTTCATACTCTTTCATGCCGTCAAGCACTTGACTCTTCCCACCACTCGCATCCCCTCCAATTTCTTCATCTTCTTCTTCCTCCTCCTCCTTTCCCTCCTTCTCCTCCTCCTCCTCCTCCTCCTCCTCCTCCTCCTCTTCCTCCTCCTCCTCCTCCTCCTCCTCCTCCTCCTCCTCCTCCTCCTCCTCCAGAGTGTGTTCAAGACCTTCTGGAATATCTTTGTGATCTAAAAAATTCTTCTTCGCTTCTTCACCTACAACGTCTCCCCTACTGTGTTCTATAAATAGAGTAACATTTAGAACTGAATGGCTATTGGTGCAATTGTAAACCAGGTCATAATTGGCAAGGAGGCTTCGATGATTGGTTGGAGTGATGAAGTTGACCTGGATTGAGAAGTAAGCAGGACAAATGGAGGGTGGTGAAGTGACGTAGCCTGTAGTAGGGTGAATCAAGGGTGTAGTGACAACATTTGCAACAAAAAATAGTGGATTACAACAACAACACAGCACTAAAACAACAACACAGCCACAACAACAACAACACAACAACAACAACATAGCCACAACAACAACAACAGCAACATAGCCACAACAACAACAACCCCAAAAAGACAATAAAAACAACACAAAGCCGCAACATCAACAACAGAAACAAAATCGACAAGAACAATGGCACCTAGGATGTTGATGCTGACATTCACAACATCAGCCTGCTGTGTGATGGAGATTAAGGAAACTTCAAAGTATTTGTTTACCTTTTTTATTCTATATTTATCACTTTTACTATTTCTATTATTCATCTTATTATTAATTTTATCATCTTTATTATTATTGTTGGCGCCATGTCTCTGAATAGAGTACTTTGGCATTCCTTCACCACCATTCCTTCGGTTTTCAATATTTAATTTACTTATCTTATTTTTAATTTTCTTATTATTATTATTATTATTATTATTATTATTATTATTATTATTATTATTATTATTATTATTATTATTATTATTATTATTATTATTATTATTATTATTATTATTATTATTATTATTATTATTATTATTGATTTTGCTATTCTTGTGGCGGTTGTTAACTTTCAAATCGCGTTGTTCGTGATAGAGCTGCTCGAACCACCACTTCAGGAGCGAGACGTTTGCTGTGGGTGGAGAGAACAGGAATGGAGTGATTGCATGCGTTCTGCGGCGTTCATCAAATTTATTCAATCTATTTATTCATTCTTTAAATTTAATTTCTATTTAAAATATTCTTATTATTGTGTTTCTATTTTGTGTATTTAATTAATGAAAGTTTGTCCGAGGTTGTAGACACGAAGTTATGAGACAAGTTTTATCATTTGATGTTGCAGTTGTTTTTGTTGATGTTGATGATGATGATGATGATGATGATGATGATGATGATGATGATGATGATGATGATGATGATGATGATGATGATGATGATGATGATGATGATGATGATGATGATGATGATGATGATGATGATGATGATGATGATGATGATGATGATGATGATGATGATGATGATGATGATGATGATGATGATGATGATGATGATGATGATGATGATGATGATGATGATGATGATGATGATGATGATGATGATGATGATGATGATGATGATGATGATGATGATGATGATGATGATGATGATGATGATGATGATGATGATGACGATGAGGATGAGGATGATGATGATATTAACCTGGAGATGAGACTTTGAGAAAAGGGGTGAAGGACGGAGTGGTCACCTCGAACACATCACCCACCCTCCTCACTCGCTGAGCTGGAGCTGGGTAGGTGGTGGTGGTGGTGGGGGTAGTGGTGGTGGTGGTGGTAGTGGTGGTAGAAGTGGTGGTAGTGGTGGTGGTGGTGGTGGTGGTGGTGGTGGTGGTGGTGGTGGTGGTAGTGGTGGTAGAAGTGGTGGTAGTGGTGGTGGTGGTGGTGGTGGTGGTGGTGGTGGTGGTAGTAGTAGTGGTGGTGGTGGTGGTGGTGGTGGTGGTGGTGGTAGTAGTAGTGGTGGTGGTGGTGGTGGTGGTGGTGGTGGTGGTGGTGGTGGTGGTGGTAGTGGTGGTAGAAGTGGTGGTAGTGGTGGTGGTGGTGGTGGTGGTGGTGGTGGTGGTGGTGGTGGTGGTAGTAGTAGTGGTGGTGGTGGTGGTGGTGGTGGTGGTGGTGGTGGTGGTGGTGGTGGTGGTGGTAGTAGTAGTGGTGGTGGTGGGGGTAGTGGTAGTGGTGGTAGTGGTGGTGGTGGGGGTAGTGGAAGTAGTGGTGGTAGTGGTGGTAGTGGTGGTAGAA
>OX030968.1:3155842-3200842 GCA_943735955.1 Piscicola geometra | reverse complement strand
CATCTGACAGAAATGATCTCTTGGCTCGTTAGATGTCTTTGTCCATTGAAAATAAGAGTTTTAATGCAGCATTTTTGAAAATAAACGTTCTTCTGCAGTACTTTATGAACAAGTCCACCAAATGTTCCTCCCCCAAAAGAGACAGCACCTATCAGAAAGTCCTTGGGTTTGGTCTCCAACCAGACCTTGACCATGTTTTGGCTTTGTCTTTGATTGACCTGAGGCTTCTGCTGTTTTTTGTGACATCCTTGAAGAAGCCTGAGTCATCCTTATCCACCTCACCATCAGGGAGTTCAAGTCTTTGAAGTGATGTCACACATTCAAAACACTCGATTAGACTCAAGAAAGTTCAAAAAAGCAAACAAAATAAAATATTTTTTATTCATCAAAAAAGTCTTCTCAATGCACAATATCTTCTCTAATTTACGATTCACATGCAGTATTCCATTAGCATTAAATAATCACAAAATTAAAATGCGCTGTGCTATAATTCACTGCATATCAATAAGACTGAAGTGTATTATATACTTTACTCTATTTGATATTATGGTGTTTAAATTTACTGTGTTGTACCGAATTTTGATGTAATTGTACTGTAATTTAATTTATTTCACTGTATTGTACTTTGTTGTACTTGTTTTTTAATTTATTTAAAAATCTAAACATCACTTGGATGCAGGAGGAATGGTTGAACGCCACACTGGAAAGAGCGGACGCAGGGTGCTTGCGAGAGACAACCGGTCATGGGGCATTCGTTGTGTTCTGTTGTGTTTGTGTGCTTCTATAAAGATTGGGTTTTTCGCGCTTCAAAAACAAGTTAATAATATGCCATTAATAAATTGAGGGTTGGAAAGCAAATTAATAATATAACATTGAATAATTGGCGCTTCAAAAGTAAACGAATAATATATAAATAACGAGGAGATTTTTTGTTTGTATGCAGTTATAGATTCCGTTGAAGTCATCAAGCCATTACCTTGACAACCCATCATCATGATAACTTATCACCATGACAATGCCGTAGTCTGAAACGTGCATGAAATCAAATAGATAAAAATAAATACGCAAAAAGACAAACACACTCACACACACACACACACACACACACACACACACACACACACACACACACACACACACACACACACACACACACACACACACACACACACACACACACACACACACACACACACACACACACACACACACACACACACACACACACACACACACACACACACACACACACACACACACACACACACACACACACACACACACACACACACACACACACACACACACACACATATACATACACAACCATTAATTTTGAATTTAAATTAGAGTGAAGTGCTACATCATTGGTGGAAACTTTATGTGTTTAGTTGTACCTCAACTATTAATTCATCAACCCTATGGCTCTGTATCATTACTGAACTTCAAATGGTCATCAAATAACCTAGAAACATTTCTTGAAACGTGCTCTACCTTTGAATAGTCTCTATGACGTCATAATCATCGTATTCATCATCCCCTTCGTGGTCATCATCATCATCATCATCATAATCATCATCATAATCATCATCATCATCATCATCATCATCATCATCATCATCATCATCATCATCATCATCATCATCATCATCATCATCATCATCATCATTATAATCATCATCACCATCATCATAAGCGTTCAAACAACCACCACAAAACCACCAATGTGCACATCCCTATTTAAGAACCTTCTGCACGAAAGTTGTTAATCTCAAGTAAAAAGCCTGCAGGTCTTTTCAAATATTCAGTGATGTTCTAATTAGTTCCACGACACGCTCGTATCCTTAAAACCACGTCGTTTGTACCAGTGCCGTTCAAATGTATCCTCCTACCATCCCACCATCCCACACTCTCCCTGCCGTCATCACCATCCCACACCCTCTCATTACCACCTTTCCACATCTTCTTGCCACACTCATATTTCACACCTTCTTACCACCACATCCTACCACCACCATACTACACACCACATCCTACCACCACCATACTACACACCACATCCTACCACCACCATACTACACACCACATCCTACCACCACCATACTACACACCACACCACTACCAAAATCCTACTACTATCTCCACCACACTACACACCACACCACTACCAAAATCCTACTACTATCTCCACCACACTACACATCATGTCCCCACCACAACACCACTACCCCACCACCACCTCCATTAAAACACCATGAAACCACTACTAGCACCACAACATCACTACCACACCACCACCACGACACCACAACTACCACCATAACAACCCCCACCACCACACCAATCCACCACCACACCACTCCACCACCACACCACTCCACCACCACACCACTCCACCACCACACCACTCCACCACCACACCACTCCACCACCACACTAGATGATTTCCAAACCTCATTTGAAAATTTGCTATCAACTTTCATTTATACTTTAAACAACTTTAAAAAGTCACTTAAAAAACTTGCTAAATGCACAATTACCATCTGTCCTTGAGTGCACTGATAAGCCTTCATAAAGTTTGTTTGCTCATTTGAACAACCTTTTCTTGACGAATATGCATCTATTTTATTAATTGTTTCGCTATCTTCTCCATCATCATTTCCATCATCTTCATCCTCTTCATCATCATCACCATCATCATCATAACCATCATCATCATCACCATCATCAACATAATCATCATCATCATCACCATCATCATCATCCCCATCATCATCATCACCATCATCATTATCACCATCATCATCATCATCATCATATCCTTTTCTTTTCCCATCACTTTTCTAGCTTTTTTTATCAACAAGCACATCTTTTTCATCTTCACTTTCTTTCCATTAAGTCTGTCTAATGCACCGTTTCACCATTTCTTCCTTCATTTCAAATCTTCATTCTTTTTTGTTACAAAGTTATGAGTCTTTGAAACTGTACATTGAAACATTCAACAAACCTTCCCAACCCAAACCACACTTTAACGCCCCTCTCCACACCGAAGCACGTCCCACTTCTCAACACCTAATCACACCACACCACACCACACCACACCAGACCAGACCACACCACACGACACCACACGACACCAGACCACACCACACCACACGACACCTTTTCATCCAAAACTACAACACACCTCTTCATACCAAAGCAAACCCTACTTTTAAACACAAAACCACTCCAAACTCCACCAAAGCACACCATCCATATCAACACTCCACCCCATCCCACACCACACACCACATCACACCACACCACACAACCACATCGTCCCACACCACATCACACCATCCCACACACCACATCACACCACACAATCACACCACCCCACACCACACCACACACCACATCACACCACACCACACAACCACACCGTCCCACACCACATCACACCATCCCACACACCACATCACACCACACAACCACCCCACACCACACCACACCACACCACACCACACCACCCCACACCACACCACACCACACCAAACCACACCACATCACACCATCCCACACACCACATCACACCACACAACCACCCCACACCACACCACACCACACCACACCACACCACCCCACACCACACCATACCACACCACACCACACCACACCACATCACACCACACCACACCACACACTGCACCCACCCAGGCCAGGAGTGAGTGACATGTTGAGAAGACATTCACGACACTGCAATCTCTCAACCTCACACGCACTCTTTTCCACTTCATCTTCCATCTCTTTCTCTTCTTCCTCTTCATCTTCCTCTTTCTTCTCATCATCATCATCATTATCATCATTATGATCATCATCATCATCATTATGATCATTTTCTTCACCATCGACATTCTCTTTTTTTATTTTTTTATTTTTAAGCGAATTAATTGTGGATACTCTATCTTGATTCGCTATTGATGAGGATGAAGATGATGATGATGATGATGATGATGGTGATGGTGATGATGATGATGATGAGGATGAGGACGAAGAGGATTGGGTATAAGGAGTTAAGTAGATTTGGAGGGGCTTCGTGGTGGTGAAGGAAGGATGCCCTAAGATGGCTTGTGTCAGGTAGTCCAGCAGTTTGCTAAAACGTTTTTTGTGTTGTTTTTGTTGTTGTTGTTGTTGTTTTTGTTGTTGTTGTTGTTTTTGTTGCTGCTGGTGGTTGGAAAATGACTGGTTTGCGTGTTTCGTAGGCGTGTGGTGATGGTTGCGATGTTTAAATTTGTTGTATAAAAGATCTTGTACATAATCATGATTTGTACACCTCATCGTCATCACTATCTCTTCATCATCTGCATCATCATCATCATCATCATCATCTTCATTGTTATTATTAACATCATGATGGTGATATTCATTGTGTTGTTGATAATCATCTTCAAAGATGTTGCTATGGTGATGGTAGTGATGGCAACAAACCTCTCCAACCTTTTGAAGATAAATCGAATGGATGGATTAAGGGCTGGATAGATGAGAAGATGAATGGATTAACAGATGGATGGAAGGAGAGATGGATGGATTAACAGATGGATGGATGGAGAGATGGATGGATGAAGAGATGGATGGATGGAGAGATGGATGGATGAAGAGATGGATGGATGGAGAGATGAATGAATTAACAGAAGGATGGATGAAGCGATAGATGGATGGAGAGAGGGATGGATTAACAGATGGATGGAAGGAGAGATGGATGGATTAACAGATGGATGGATGGAGAGATGGATGGATGAAGAGATGGATGGATGGAGAGATGAATGAATTAACAGATGGATGGATGAAGAGATAGATGGATGGAGAGAGGGATGGATTAACAGATGGATGGATGAAGAGATGGATGGATGGAGAGATGGATGGATGGAGAGATGGATGGATGGAGAGATGGATAGATGAATACATAGATGGATGGAGAGGTGAATGGATTAACAGATGGATGATGGAGAGATGGATGGATGGAGAGATGAATGGATGGAGAGATTAATGGTTGGAGAGATTAATGGGTGGAGAGAGTAATGGATGGAGAGATGGATGGATGGAGAGATGGATGGATGAAGAGATAGATGGATGGAGAAATAGATGGATGGAGAGATGGATGGATGGAGAGATGGATGGATGGAGAGATGGATGGATAGAGAGATGAATGGATTAACAGATGGATGGATGGAGAGATGAATGGATTAACAGATGGATGGATGGATGGAGAGATGGATGGATGGATGGAAAGATGGATAGATGGAGAGATGGATGGATGGAGAGATGGATGGATGAAGAGACGGATGGATGAAGAGATGGATGGATGGAGAGATGGATGGATGAAGAGATGAATGAATTAACAGATGGATGGATGGAGAGATGGATGAATTAACAGATGGATGGATGAAGAAATGGATGGATGAAAAGATGGATGGATGAAGAGATGGTTTGATGAAGAAATGGGCGAATGAAGAGATGGATCAGTGAAAAAATGGATAATAAAAAATATATATTTTGAATAATTATTTTAAAATAAAATAAAATATATAAAAAAACAAAAATACAATAGAAGTATAAAATAGAATGTCAAAGATGCGAAAGATTCTCTAGAGGCAGCAAAAGACACACTCTGGGAGAATAAAGTGCTGGCTTGTGCCTCAAAAAGAATGCTTTTAAAGCGTAAACTCTCGATTTAATAGAAGATAATTCTCTGCTATATAATTGAGCTTGTTTGCTCCAAAATCTAAAAATTTCGTTGGTGTTTATCAAAGTATGGCATGGCAGTCTTTTGGGCTAATTGTTTCTTGCATTAAAGTTTATTTGAGTTGATCAGAAGCGCAATGCATTTGTGCGAGTAATAAAATTCTTGAAACCTTTATAGTGGTGCAAAAATCTGTCGGTGATGATGACGATGAGGAAGATGAAGAAGAAGAGAAAACGAAAGAGGAGGGTAGTTGGATCTTTGAAACGGACGTTACGTAGTGCGAAGGCATGGGGTTCCTGTGGTGTTTGGTTCAAGTGCGGTTGATGCGTCAGTGACGTGTGAAGGCTGTCAGCTCAACACGCATGGAACGAGTCAGCGAACTGTAACTCACCTGCAACCACTCGCTCCCTCCTTCTTCCATTTATTCCGTTCGCTTTTCTCGTCCTCGTCATCGTCATTATCGGTGTTATCATCATCGTCACTGTTGTCGTCGTCGTCTTTATCACTTTTTATCCCACCACCATTATTTCCAAAAGCCACCGCTAAATACTTTCTCATCATCATCACCACAGGACTCCTACCACCACAATTTTTGCATAAAAAATCATCACTACCACCATCACCAACACCACCACAACCATCCTTACCATTACAACCATCACTACCACCACTACCACTGCCACTACATTGAAATTCTCTAGATTGACAACCACCACCACGCCATGCCCTATCATAACACCATCTCCCATCATCCACCCACCAAGAGACTTCCCGATAGAGCGGTACTAGGTTAACATTGCTGATTCCCAAGTTGCAACGGAGGAGAGAGGTCTTATACCATACAAAGTCGGTCGATTGGTCTCGAGAAAGGCTGTAGAAGGTTACAGTGTGTGTCTTGCCTTCGTGTAGGCTGTCGTAGTAAAGGTGGTTGGTTGTTTGGTTGGTGGTGTGGTTTGAGTGGTTGATGTGGTTGTGTGAGTGGTTGGTGTGGTTGTGTGAGTGGTTGGTGTGGTTGTGTGAGTGGTTGGTGTGGTTGTTTGAGTGGTTGGTGTGGTTGTGTGAGTGGTTGGTGTGGTTGTGTGAGTGGCCGGAGGAATTGGAGTGGTTCTTGTGGCTGGTGTGGCTGGTTTGGTTAGTGGGATTGAGATAGCTGGAAGAGAGGTTTTCATGAACAACAAGATGAGTTCGAAGTGATAACACCCCATAGATTGAGTTTTTATTTTTGTTGTTATTGTGGTTGTTGTTGTTAATGTTGTTGTGCTTGTTGTTGATTTTGTTGTGCTTGTTGTTGATGTTGTTGTGGCTGTTGTCAACATTTTTGTTGTTGTTATTAGTAGTACTTTTACTGTTGTTGTTGGTTTTGTGACTGCTGCAGTTGTTGTTTCTGTTTTTATTTATTTCAATTTTGCTTCCGGGGATTTGAAAACTTTTCGCGAAACTTTTTTTATTTACAATTTTCTCATTTTCAAGTTGCTTTATGATTGCATTTTGATGATTCCACTCATCTAAGAGCCTCTCCCGTCGTGTAGAGTGTTGTAGTGGCAGCGACAAAACCACACTCAACAAACAACAACAACAACAACAACACATTAAATAATTCATTGACCACATTTCAACCACCTACCTCTAGCGTCTCACAACAAAAACAAGTTAACAACACCCCCACTAACAACAATCTTTCAAAAATACAACACCACCACTTACAACAACCTTTCAAATAACAACACCACCACTAACAACAACCACCCAAATAACAACACCACCACTAACAACAACCCTTCAAATAACAACACCACCACTAACAACAACCCTTCAAATAACAACACCACAAACAAACAAAAACAATAAGAGAATTTCTTTTAGACAATCACAAGCTCATTAACTCTTAGAACCTTTCAAATCTCTCATCACAACTTCTTAGACTTTATTTCTTCAACGTCACGAAACTCAATGACGTCACACACACGCAAACACAAAAGCAAACACACACACACACACACAGATAAACACCCTTACAGACGCACACAAACACACACACTTACACAAACACACATGCAGACAACTTCTTTCCGTTTAGCGATACAGTTTCAGTGATTTTGGATTGTTTTAAAATGTCATAGGGCAGTTTAGGTGTGTTTGATGGGTAGTGTGATTGATTGGAATATCAGGTTTGGGGCGGAGCGAAATGAAGGTTCAATGGTTGTTTGAAGGTTGAACGGTGAAGATCATTTTTGGATGTTGGGATGATGAGGCCAGTTGGGATACTTGGATGATGATGATGTTAAAGCCATGATGATGATGATGATGATGATGATGATGATGATGATGATGATGATGATGTTGAGGTTAAAGTGATAAATGATGTTGAGATGATGATGATGATGGTGGTGTATTACATGTGACAATCCTGAGATAACTTAAAGATTCTATCCTTTCATTGGAGATTGCAGCTTAGAAGGTGTTAATAAATCCCGAATCTATTTCAAATGCGGCCAGTTGAAAGCTTTACACAACTCTATATTGCAATACAAAACGAATTTTATAAGTAACTTGAAACAATACGCATTTCAAAAGTAACCTACCCCATCAACTTTATTTCAAAATATTTATATTTTTTCTATTTATATCAAACTCAATTCAAAACTACGCAAGAAAACTGATGCTCAAAACGGCACAACCAAAGCATTGGTTTCCCCTAAAGGCGATCTCGCCTTCATATGAACCTTTTCTTTAATTGGTTTTATTCACATCTCAATTGCTTCATAAATTTTCATGAATTGAATTTTTCCATTTCTAAATTTGTTAACTAATAACTTTTTTAAAAATATTTATTTAACTCTTTTAAAGAATTCAAATACAAAATACTTCTAGTCATCTCTAGAAGCCCCACGCAGGCACTTCAAATACTATCTACCCTGCCTCCATTCATGCCTCCATTCATGCACCTTCGCGACTTTCTATGACGATGATGATGATGATGATGACGATGATGACGATGATGATGACGATGACGATGATGATGATGGCATTTATATTGAAGAGGATGGTGTTGATGACCATGACAGCGTGGATGATGGTTATTATTATTGTTAACTTTTAATCGTTGAAGCTTTGAAAAAAATACTTTTGTATAAATAGAATTCTTTCTTTGAAAAGAACTAAGTCCAAAACCTCAAAAAAGCACTGGAGTTAGTTAAGCGCTCAAATAAATAAAATTCTTTACTCGCAACCACCAACACTCTCCACCAACCCCTCATTCGGTCAGAAAATAAGAGTACTAAAGAATTCAAAAGTCGTAAAAATCTAGACCTTTCCCTGAACATTGGTTTATTTTGTACTGTGATCTTAAATTAGGTTACTTTTTTTTGTTTGAAAATTTAAATAGGCTTTGAGACACTGGCTTTGTAAAGAATCACTGAAGCAAGTGAACAGGAAGTGAACATGAAGTTAACAGGAATTGAATAAAAAGAAAACAATAATGGAGCGAAAAGTGAACATGAATGTAAAATGGAGGGTTTGACTTAGGAACACACAAATCAACGGGCACCACAAAAGCCTCTGAAACACTCATGCCGCCTTATGCCGTTCAATGCATTGGGACTAGGTAATAGTAGTCGGCGCTTTGATGGATCGACATTCTACTCTTCTTTCCACTTTATATTGTTGACAGATAGGCGGGTTGCAAGATGGATGCCTTAATGCGTAAATAAATACATTGAATTCGGAAAAATGGATTTTCAGACAAAAAAATTTTAACGACTTCACATGTAGTGATAAAAATAAATATTTTAACTTATTATTTTTTTGGTTTTATTCAGAATGATCATCATAAACAAACACATGCTAGTCGTGGATATCTAGAACTTTTATATATTTTTTTAATCGTCTGTATTATTCACAGCCTGAAAGACGCAGGCCATGTTACAATGGTTCTTAAAACCATGGTTCTTATGCGCCAGAGACGCCACTCCACACAACGTACACATCTCTCAATGCATACGTCGCAAACACCGCATCATATACACTTGGTATATGATATTTCACGGTTGCTCGTCAGGGATTCGAACTGGCAACCTTTGAGTCGCAAGTCCGACGTCTACCATCTAAGCCATCCCCGCGCCCCCAGAAGTAACAATGCAATATCTAAAATTCCATGTGCTAGTCTTCTCGTGTGGTGTGGCACGGATTGGGTGGCAGAATGAATGGCTCTATTTAGCTGTGGCTTCTATTCTTTCGGTCTCTGCTGGATCTCTTGGGTCTTGATATACAAGCAGGCTATGCCACCTATTCAGTTTGTATTTCTGTTTGTATTTTTTTATATTTTAGCTTCTTATTGCTACTTTAGTATTGTACATTTGTTTGTATCAATATAATGTTGAGTTTTTCCTCTTTAAAAAACAGACATTGAAATAATTATATACCATAGTAAGGACTGGTATTTGTTCAAAGTAATCTTTTAACTTTTGAATCGACTTGGAACACTCGTTTGCTTGCTCTAAATGGCGCGGGAAAAGCTTAGTAAAAGGCTTTATTTGCTCTTTTATGGTGCTGAGAGAACTTGGAGTTTTTCTGTAAGGTATTTTAACTCACAGCAAAATCAGAGTGTCCAAAGAGGCTTTTAAGAAATGTCGTTAAAAAGAATTTATTTAAAAAAAATTGAAATCTAAACACTTTAGGCTTTTAATTAATTTTTTTCAATTGCTTTGAATTAAATTATATATTTTAATATTTTTTCCATTTAATGATAATGAATCTGAGAGCTCATTGAAATCTCATACCTATCACAGAATATTAAATGCTCATTCAAAGCTTTTGAAATTTGTTTCGCCATTTTTAAATTGAGAACCAGTAATGCTCCAATAGAGCATTAATGCCGCGAGATTGATTGCATTCCTGGCACTGCTTATTTCATTCTTGGTTTTCTCTATTTCACAGTTAGATTCACTTTTAAGCACCTCGTTGCTTGGATACATTAATTAGTATCAGAAAATGCTCAAATATGTTGAAAACGCAGATAAGGTAGAGTGTTGGATTTAAAAAAATAATAATTTACCCTTTTATTGATTTATCTTTAATGATACTAACAAACAGCTGATCCTCATTAAGTTAATGACATTAACATTTTACGAAATCTATTAACACAAGCATTTTAACACTTTTCATAAAACAATTCTTTTGGAAAGCTGAAGGCAAAGAGCATGAAGAACTCAGTTACTGTTGCAGTTCAACCGGGCTCCACAAAGGTCCCGCCGCTCATGCTTGCAGGTTAGGCAAAGGTTTCTCAAATATTAAATAATATATTTATCAATCATCACCATCGTGAACATCCTAATCGCTCTAATCATCATCATCATTATAATTAATATCATTATCATCATCATTAACATTATTATAGTAATCATCATCATCGTCATCGTCATCCTCATTATTTCATCATCATCATATCCTTTTCAATATTTCTTTACTATCATTATTATAACGATGATGATGATGATGATGATGATGATGATGATGATGATGATGATGATGATGATGATGATGATGATGATGATGATGATGATGATGATGATGATGATGATGATGATGATGATGATGATGATGATGATGATGATGATGATGATGATGATGATGATGATGATGATGATGATGATGATGATGATGATGATGATGATGATGATGATGATGATGATGATGATGATGATGATGATGATGATGATGATGATGATGATGATGATGATGATGATGATGATGATGATGATGATGATGATGATGATGATGATGATGATGATGATGATGATGATGATGATGATGATGATGATGATGATGATGATGATGATGATGATGATGATGATGATGATGATGATGATGATGATGATGATGATACTCCTACTCAAATAGAAGATGACGATGTTTCGTCCATTGACTACGATGAGGTTACTGGATCAGAATCAGAGTTGAGGTTGGTGGTGGTGATGATGATGTTGGTGGTGGTGGTGGTGATGATGATTATGATGATGGTGGTGGTGATGATGATGATGATGGTGGTGGCAGCGGTGGTGGTGGTGGTGGTGGTGGTGGTGGTGGTGGTGGTGGTGGTAGTGGGGGTGGTGGTGGTGGTGATGATGATGGTGATGAGTATGAGGATGATGATGATAATGATGTTAGAGAAGAAGATGATGAGAAGAATGATGGAGAAGATACAGATTATGATGAGTGATGCGAGTTTTCTAATCTAATCAAACATTCTATTCAGCATGGGGACACCGGGTTCTTTTGAAGTATTTGCTTTTATTACACTTTTCTATTTACATAAATATTTTGAAAATGCCAAAAATTATGTACTGAGACATTCGATAACTCAGACACCCACGCCCAATAGGGAATGAATATTCTCCAAAAAAGGAAAGATACGAAATCAGAAAAACAAATTCTAAAAAAGAGTTCAGAAGATAAAAAACTAGAAGAGGTGATGAGGGGCTGGGTTCAAATGGCCTCTGCAACTTTCGAGCTTACCAAAATTCAAGATAAGGTACGCCATGTTGATTTGTAAAGTAGTTCAGCCATTATTAAATAGTATTCAATAAAATTTCCCATGATTTTTTAGAGCTGGAACGGCTGGGGTAGATTTGAGTAGATGCAAAAACTTGTCGTTATTTTAGGATTAAAGGAAATTTCACAACTTTCACCAGGAGGATCTTGAGCACAAGAATAAGCTGCAGAGACTAAGGGACCGAATCCTCAGCGATCAGCTGTGGAGGTGCTTTTGATACTTGTGCCAGTTTAACTGGCCGTTATCTATGTGAATAGAAAATATGAATATGGGTTTTTCAAAAACGGGTTGATTTAAAATTGTATAAAAAAATAAATATTAAACCAGAATTGTTTTTCTCAATATATTAAACCTGAAAAATAAATACAATTAAATCTACAAACTCATACATTCAGACCTGTGATGTGTGATCCAAACACCAACCCTTCATCCTTCTCCTCCACCAACTCCACCACTGCATTCGTGAAAGGCGCTGGTCACAGATCTCTGCACCACACCAAGTATGGGCCATTCCACCATTAAATTATCTTCCCATTTTTAATATCAACAAGTTTCAAAGACTTTAAATAAAAACTGTGTTAAGTGGTTTATTGTTACTGAATTTCATTTTTCGACAACTTTAAAAAAAGTAAACATTATATTAAACTATATTAAATGTTTTTATGTTATATTTTCACGAGTTACAATTTAACATAGTTGCATATGCATCTAAAACCACCACCAAACTGAACAGAGTAAGCACAGAGACAGCTCCCAATGAGAAGACCCTCTCTGACATGGTGTTGTTCGAAGGAAGGATCCTGTCACAGTGCGTCAGTCACATTTAATCTAATTAGTCAATTACATTTAATCAATTAATTAGTTTTATAACTAATTAATTTATGGCTTAATTATACAACATTATTTTTTTTAATCTTTATAGGTTTTTTAATTATATTTTGATCGAATAGAAAAAAACACATGTATTTTTTTCCTTTTGCTGATGAAGTCAAGGCAGGGAGGCATTGAGGCAGTTGTGGGGAGTCTTCTTCCCATGTGACGGCAGCATCGCAGTGTACGAATTCAAACAAATCTGCAACGAGTTGGTCATTTCACTGTCCACCAATCCTTGAGTCTTAATACTGTGCATGGGCGGCGATCATGGGGTCCAGACCCCTCCACTTTTTGGTAGTGGAACCCCCCACTTTTTTAATATTTTTTTTCCAACTTTTGTTTTGATACGAACGTAATCGTCTACCATGGCATAAAACTGAATGTTTTAATAGTAATACATTGTGAATATTTTTAGTTAAAGTAATAGCTGTCTAAAACAAAACTATTCTTTGCTAAATTAAATATTCGTATCAATATAGAAGTTTAAAATGTTTTTTTAAGTGTGGGGGAAGGGGGGTCTAGACCCAAGGACCGCCCAGGATCGTCCATGCTGTGTAGGACCCCCCCCCCCCCCCAAGATTTGCATCAGATCTCCGCCCTTGATACTGTATCAGATCTTCCTTTTAAGGATCATTTAGTACCGAGTCATAGTCTGTCTTTGGTGACTGTGTTTGTGTTTCAGTGGCCTTTTTATGTTTCAGAATGAAGGTTATACCGATCTTAAAGAGGAGGGTGTATGAAAGAGTTCATGGGAGCGGAACGAGAGAAAAGTATGATTTGACAGATATCATCAAAGTGAGAAGAAAGAATCTGAAATATTTAAGTGGCTTTTGCTTAATTTTTTGAAGATACTTTCTAAATTTTAGAAATTTTTCAAATAATTGAACAGGAAGGCCAGCTGAAGTTCGTGTCAAAGTCAGATGGAGAGCAGAGAAACGATGGTAAGAGTACGGCCAGAACTGAGGAATTGAAGATGGTGGTGTGCTGGGTAGATGACGAAATGAAGAAACAATTTCTGTGAGTATCGCGTTCTTCTTCAAGTTTCAATATATTCAATTTAGGTTTTTTGAGTATCTATTTGAGTATATGAATAATTTCTATTTCTATTTAATCAATAAAATATATTTAGTTTAACAAATAGATTCAAGTAGGCTATAATATCAAAGTTGACCCCAATAAGACTGAAAAACGTAGCACAAGAGTGGATGAAGAGGGATGAGTGGAATCGTCTGCACATGCCCAAGAACAAGCAAGAGGCTGACAACTTGTGCCTGCTACATCGTGTGCAAGGTTCATACTTGGACTTTAGAAAATTGTTTTTTTAATTATATAAACCATTCAACCTATTCAGTAAAATGTGTAAACCTGTATCGATATATATTAAAATTATAAATATTAAAAATCTTAATAGAAAGAGAAATCTTTCAGTCCAAGATACATTTCAGAGGTAAATTTATTTTTGAAACCAGAGAAGGTAAGAAGGCAGTTGACTACAATGGGAATGCTCTCCATTTTGAGACTGGGAGGCCACTTGAGAGAGTGTTGCAGACAGCATGGCAGTGTGGCTCTTGACATAACAAGTCTTCAGAGATCTGTTGTGAAGCTAGAACTCGATCTCTCAACTAATGTAGGCTCTTAAAACTGTAGCATCAAGAAAAGTTCAAATTAATCCAATATACTTATATAACGCTTGAATGGTTTGGTAAATAAAATAGGCTTTTCATTATACTTCTATAGAAGCTGAACGACTTGCTGGCATACCTTGATCCTGAAGGAAGCCACTTCATCAACTACCATGACTTCATGAGGGCTTTGGTGGGAGAGATGTCAGAAGAGAGGAAGCGTTTGGTTAGAAAGGTGGTTGACCTATTTCAAAGCTAATATTAAAAGTAACTTTCCTTCCAAAGCAATAAATACACAATAGTATTTTTGGCCTATTTATATTACAATTTAATGTAATATAAATAAATAACTATTGTTGATGAAACTGACACAGGCTTTCTCAAAAATCGACTTCAAAAAGACAGGAACGATCGCAAAAAAAGAAATGGAGAAGTTCATAAAAACGGCAAACCATCCACTAGTCAAAGAAGGTTGGTGCAAAATAATGATAAGGAAAGATTAACTGAAAAACAAAACTACAAACCAACAGGAAAAGTCAGTGGATCAGAGTTGACAGAGACAATCACAGGAGTTTTCGGCAAGGGTGAGACTGTTTCATACAGGAGTTTTGAGGAGCTATTCGAAGGATTAAGTCTGGCTCTTGCAGACGACCTCGAATTTATCACTTTTATGAGAAATATGTGGAATGTTTGAAGAAAATATTGTTTGATTTGTTTTGTTTTGAAGAGTTTTAAAGTTTATTGTACTGAAGAATAAAATAAAAATCAATTGAAATTTATTAAGACTATCTTCAGATCTCATAATCCACCATCATAATACCCTCACTCCGAAATAAGCAAAAAATAAATCAAAACGAAGATATATTTACTTCACAATACAGGAGATCGGGCAATCAGCGAGTGGTTCTCATCATAAGATAGAACAAATGAATATTAAATAAATAAATTTCAATACTGTTGCATCGTTTTACAAGACAACTGCCATTTGGACAAAGTCTGAAAACTTTATAACGCCATTATTATAACCTCAATCCTAGTCGAAACCGTTATTACAAACGGATCGGTCAAACTATTAAGGTAAAATAACAATTAACTTATGAATATGTGATTAGAATAAAACATTGAACTAAATTAAATTCAATGAGAATTCAATCAAATAATTTGCGCTATATTTGACGCCGTTAGCTACACAAGAGAAGCTAAGGTAACATTTACAGCAATGATAAATTGAAAAAAATTTACAAATTCTGAAAAATATAATGTAAAATTTGGCAAAAAAGACATTGGAAGGGCAGTATACGAGTGAAGTAAAATAAAAGGAAAAGGTTTACCAAAAGCATAGAGCTGTAACAAAATTGAACACCGAAAAGACTTGTAAAATATAAATTAAAATCAAATATTTTTTCTCAAAATTTAATTTTTAAAAAATAAAAACTTTAAAAAAAAATGATATTAAAAAAACTATCTTTAAAAGTGGACAGATACAGTTAATCAATTATACTATATTAGTACATTTACGAATATTATTAACAATTACATTATTTAAATATACCATTTTATAAAATCTGTTAAAAATAGAATTTTTCAGATTTAAAAATAATTTATTATAAAAAGAAATATCAAAACCAGTAATATTGTACTTTAAATAATAATAAATCTGAAATAGAGATAATGGATGTGATAAACCGACTAAAAACGGCAGTAACAAATGTCTTGCCTGTAGGAAATCCGATCACAAACGATTTTGAACTTCTTCTTCAACGGGCTAGTGGAGGCCCTGCTATGTGCTGGAAGATCTACGATGGTTTGAACAAGACCAGCAAAAAGGTAAGTGAAGTAGGAGTCGAAAAAAAGATATGCTTCTTTTTTTAAAATTTTATTTTTAAAACAGCTGTTTGATCTACAAAAAAAATTCTTTTCAATTTGAAAAAAAATTCTTTTTCATAATATAAAATTTAATTTCGTTATTAAAATCCTAAAAATTCAGCAAGCTTCTATCTTCATATTTGAGAAAAAATGGCTGGATCGTTTTCACACAAAAAGAGACAAGGAAATGTTTATAGAGATGCTGAAGAGGGGGGTCTTACAACTGACGAAACTTCGACACCCCAAGATCCTCTCAGTCGTGCACCCACTTGAGGATTCCAGGTTCCATTACGTTTTAGCTACATTCAGTGTCATTTTACAATGTTAATTATAATAATGCTCATACTTAAAGTTTAAGCCTTAAACTAAGATGAATTATTTGGATAATAATAATAATTGTTAATATGGTAATAATTTTTAATATAATAATTATTAATATAATATGATATTATTAAGATAATAATAATTATTATTAATATAATAATTATTAATATAATATGATATTATTAATATAATAATTATTAATATAATAATTATTAATATAATAATTATTAATATAATAATTATTAATATAATAATTATTAATATAATAATTATTAATATAATAATTATTAATATAATAATTATTAATATAATAATTATTAATATAATAATTATTAATATAATAATTATTAATATAATAATTATTAATATAATATGATATTATTAATATAATTATGTTTAAAATAATAATTATTAATATAATTATTTTTAAAATAATAATTATTAATATAATAATTTTGATATAATAATTATTAATATAATATGATATTATTAATTATTAATATGATATTAATAATAATAATTATTAATATAATATAATAATAATTATTATTATATTAATATAATAATAATTATTATATTAATAATTATTATTATTATATTAATAATTATTATTATTATATTAATAATTATTATTATAATCATATTAATAATATCATAATAATAATTAGCATCATCATAATAACAATAATCATAATTACTTTACAACCAATCAATTCCTCCCCATCGACCCCTTCAAGGGAGAGCTTAGCCTTTGCCACAGAGCCCCTCTACACCAGTCTTTCAAACGTCCTCGGCCAGCACGACAACCTGCCGAACCCTCCCCCTGCCTACCTCAAAGACTTCTCTCTCTTCGACGTGGAAACCAAATATGGACTTTTGCAGGTTAGTTTGTCTCATCCATCTTTCTATTTTTATTCTCATTCATCTATTCACTTATCTTCTTGTCTATTTATTCACACATAAATTCATTAACTCATTATCCTATTTTTTTATTCATCCATCTATTCTGCTAATCCACCTAGTCATCCATTCATCCATCTTTTCATACATTTCACGATTTTTTCATCCACTTATCCACTCACACACACACCCAAAACCCCCTCACTCTTTCTTCTCCGCCCACACGTAAACACAAACACACAACCCCCCCCTCCCACCACCCTCCAGACACACACACACACACACACACACACACACACACACACACACACACACACACACACACACACACACACACACACACACACACACACACATAAACACACACACACACAAACACACACAGGTGATAGAAGCTCTCTCCTTTCTGCACAAGAGTGCCAAGATCATGCACGGAAACCTCAGTCAGGAAAGCGTCTTCATCAACCGCCTCGGAACGTGGAAACTCGCAGGATTCGAACACTGCATCCTGAACTCCAACGCTCAAGGAGAGGTCGTTGAATTATGCATGAGGTGTGAATGATTAATTAATGTAAATGCATGCATAATTAATCAATGATAAGTGCATGCATGATTCATCAGAATTGCCAACACACAGGCCTACTTTGCGTACAGGGAATTCAACCAACTGGCTGACCCTCTCACTCAACCCAAACTGCCCTACCTCGCGCCCGAGTATGGCCTTTCAGGTGCTAATTGTTGTAAAATTTGTTGTTGTTTTTTGTACTTGTTGTTGATGCATTTTTTGTTTTTGTTATATTTGTTTTTTGTGTGTTTTGTTTTTGTGATTTTAAAAAATGTACAAACATTTGTAAGTCGCAACAACTGATGGTATTAACCAAAAATCAATACGAAAATTTCACTACTAACACCAACTACAACAACATTAACAACATAACAACAACAACACAGGCTGCTGTGACGTCTCTAGTGACATCTTCTCATTGGGCGTGTTGTTGTACGCCTTCTACAACAACAACAACCCGCTCAACAACTCCAGCATACACGATTGGGAGTCATACAAGTTGTGTGCGTCCGAGGTCTGCGTGTGTTCGCTTAAGTCCGTGTTGTTGTTGTTGTTGTACACACATGCAATTTGTGCACTCAGTATAGGTTCATTTTGTTGTATGCATCCAGGATGCATGTTTATCTTGTAATACACACATACTATTTGTAGGCGAATTATCCTCCTAAAACCCCCAATTAATCATCATCAAAACCACGACCACCACTACTACTACTACTACTACGACCACAATCAAAACCACTACAACCACTATAATCACCACCACAACCACTACTACTACCACCACCAAAACAAGCACTACAACCATCACAGCTGCGTAACTTGAAGGCAGAGCGTCTAACAGAGGTGCCTGACGGAGTGAGGGAGGTGGTTCGACTGATGCTCAACATCGACCCCGCCCTCCGACCCGACGCCGACCAGCTCAGCAAGGTCACAAAAAAGCGCTATATCAATTAATCATAATCATAATGTCACCATTTGATTTCATCATCATTGCAAAGATGAATAATGGCAAGGCAGCTGGTCCGTCCGGCAGTGTTGCTGAGATGCTCAAGTCTGCTGGTCTACAGGGTGCCATCCTAGTACGTGATCTTGCTGAGTGCATCATCTCAGAAGGGAAGATTCCCACTGAATGGAAAAAGAGTTTCATTGTGAACCTCTACAAGGGGAAAGGAGATGCTCTCGACAGGAACAACTACAGGGGCTTGAAACTGATAGAGCAAGTACTCAAAGTACTGGAGCGCGTGATAGAAGACCTGATCAGGATCCGTGCGAAGATTGACGAGATGCAGTTTGGCTTCATGCCAGGGCGTGGAACAACAGATGCCATCTTCATCATCCGTCAGATCCAGGAAAAGTACCGGGCTGCCAACAAACCACTCTATTTAGCTTTCGTCGACCTTGAGAAGGCGTTTGACCGTGTCCCAAGGAAGATGATACGGTGGGCATTACGCAAACTCGGTATCGAGGAGTGGCTGGTGAGAGTGGTGCAGTCTATGTATTCGGAGGTGAAAAGCAAGGTAAGGGTTGGTGAAGCTTTCAGTGACGAGTTCGAAGTGGGTGTCGGGGTGCATCAAGGTTCGGTCCTAAGCCCTCTATTATTCATCATCGTGCTAGAAGCGTTATCTATAGAGTTTCGCACTGGATGTCCATGGGAGCTGTTGTACGCAGATGATTTTGTAGCCATAGCTGAGTCACTGGACGAGCTGCTTCTTAAGGTCAAGATATGGAAGAATGGAATGGAGAAAAAGGGCTTAAAAGTTAATATGGGAAAACGAAAGTTTTAGTATCTGGTGCGAATCTAGAGCTGACCAGGAAATCGGGAAAGTACCCATGTGCAGTCTGCCTTAAAGGAACGGGCAAAAACTCCATTCTATGCAGCGGTTGCTCATCCTGGGTGCACAAGAGATGCTCAGGCATTAAAGGCTCCCTCCGCTCAGACCCAAATTACAAGTGTGCCCGTTGTCAAGGCACAGCTCGACCGATAGACGGAAGACCAATTGTGGAAGTTCTTGTTGATGAAGACAAACTCGAAGTCGTTCCTGAATTCTGCTACTTAGGTGACATGCTGTCTGCAGGTGGAGGCTGTGAAGATGCTGCCATAACCCGATGCAAGTGTGCGTGGGGAAAATTTCGTCAACTTCTTCCTCTACTGACAAACAGACACCTTCCACTTCCAACCAGGAGTCGTGTGTACACCTCATGTGTGAGGAGTACAATGTTACACGCCTCTGAGACTTGGGCTGTCACCACAGAAACAATCAACCGCCTTCAACGCAACGACCGGGTCATGATCCGTTGGATGTGCAACATCAAATCAAAAGATCTCATCAGTTCTGATGAGCTCCAAAAAATGATGGGAATCCAGGATATTGGTGCTGTACTGCAAACGAGAAGAATGAGGTGGTTTGGGCATGTGGAACGTGGTGGTGGATGGATCAACAAGGTTAGAAGAATGGAGGTTTCTGGAACGAAACGACCTGGCAGGCCAAAGAAGACGTGGGAAGAGGTGGTACAGAAAGACCTCAAATACCTGGTGGCACGCAGCACTGATGCCCATGATAGAAAGGAGTGGAGGGAGAGATTGAGACTTTTCAGACAGGCCCCACCCTCGGGAGAGGAAAAGTTGGCCAGTTTAACAAAAACCAGGAGATGATGATGATCATCATCATCATCATGCCCGTGACTGAGTTAGTCGTTGGGGGGAAAATAAAGAAGAGTCAGCCATAGTCCGCTAAATAATTATTTTAATTATCTTAGTTTGTCAACGCATTGATTAATAAATTTATTTATTTAATGAAATTCAATTACATCATAAATATATAATTATGCAATATAAACCGGTACATCACCCAAACACACCACCACGTGATAATGATGATGATACCATTCCTCCTCCAGACCGCCTACTTTGACGACGTGGGCGTGGTTACGTTGACCTACTTGGACTTGCTGGTGCAGAAGGACAATCTGCAAAAGTCCCAGTTCTTCAAAGACCTCGCGCCTGTCGTTGCTAAGTTACCTAAGGTGGGTTAGGGGTCAATCTGATTAATTATTCATGATTCAGCTTTCATAATTTATTCATGATTCAGCCCTCATTATTTATTCATGGTTCATCCCTCATTATTTATTCATGGAACATCCCTCATTATTTATTCATGGTCATCCCTAATTATTTATTCATGGTCATCCCTCATTATTTATTCATGGATCATCCCTCATTATTTATTCATGGATCATCCCTCATTATTTATTCATGGATCATCCTTCATTATTTATTCACGATTCAGCTTTTATTATGTATCCACGATTCAGCTTTTATTATGTATCCACGATTCAGTCCTCATAGTTTAATCATAATGTATTAATTAATTAATTAATTAATACATATTCATGAGGCCTCACATGCCAACCAATGACAGAGGGTGAATCTGCAGAGGGTGGTGCCTAGTCTGGCCAATGAGGCGTCCAACAACAACATGGTTCCCTTCCTCCTGCCCACTCTTTTCCAAATCGCCAACACCACCTCCAATGAAGGTTAATCATCGCCATCATCATCATCGCCATCATCATCATCGCCATCATCATCATCATCATCATCGCTATCTTTATCATTATAACCATCATCATGAGAATCATCATCATCCCCACTGCAGAGTATCAGCGCTATATCTTCCCAGTCTTCATCCCTCTTCTCAAGCTCACAGAGCCAGTACAGGTTTGTCTCTTCTATTTCATCTTCCTATTTTTATTTATTTATTTCTTTTTTTCCCATCTTCTTTTCTTTTCTCTTTCCCCACACTTTCGATTCTTGTTTTTCATTTTGTTATTTGTTTAGCTCATTTCTCTTATTTTTCTTCTCCTTCTTTTTCTCTTCCCACACTTCCATCCCCTCTTCCTCTCTTCCTGCACAGGTGATGCTCTTGTTCCTGCAGCACATGGAGTTGATGCTGAGCAAGAGCAGTCAGAACGACATCAGAAACCACCTCCTCTCCCTCGTCTCACGCGCCCTTGAAGTCAACATTCCCCAGATCCAGGTATACACACATGCACACATACATACATACACACACACACACACACACACACACACACATGCACACACACACACACACACACACACACACACACACACACACACACACACACACACACACACACACACACACACACACACACATAAACACAGGACTTGTGTCTTCGCAGCATCTCAACGTTTGCGACGATAGCAGAGTCATCATCCGTCAAGAACACAATTGTGCCCAAGATGCTTAGACTGGCGCAGTCGCAAGCGCCCCTCAGTGTTTGTTGTTGTTGGTGTTGTTGCTGTGTTGTTGGTGTTGTTGCTGTGTTGTTGGTGTTGTTGCTGTGTTGTTGGTGTTGTTGCTGTGTTGTTGGTGTTGTTGCTGTGTTGTTGGTGTTGTTGCTGTGTTGTTGGTGTTGTTGCTGTGTTGTTGGTGTTGTTGCTGTGTTGTTGGTGTTGTTGCTGTGTTGTTGGTGTTGTTGCTGTGTTGTTGGTGTTGTTGCTGTGTTGTTGGTGTTGTTGCTGTGTTCATGGTGTTGTTGCTGTGTTCTTGGTGTTGTTGCTGTGTTCTTGGTGCTGTTGCTGTGGTGTTGGTGTTGTTGCTGTGTTGTTGGTGTTGTTGCTATGTTGGAGTTGTAGTTGTTGGGAGGGGGGGTTGTTGTCGATATTGTTGTTTTTTGTCGGTTGTTGGGGTTGTTGGTTTTTTTGCTAATGTTTCCACACACACACACATACATACCCATACACACACACACAAAAAACATCCTTTTCCCCACCCTCTCTCCCCCCCTACACACAGACACACACACACACACACACACCTTCCCCTCTTTCACGCACACACAAACAGCCCCCTCTCATACACAGAAACACACACAAACACCCACAACCCCCCACACACACACACACGCACACACACAAACACACACACCCCCACACACACACACACACACACACACACACACACACACACACACACACACACACACACACACACACACACACACACACTAACAAAACCCACACACACACACACAGATCAGAGTAAACTGCCTAGTATGCTTGGGAAAGATGCTGGAACACTTGGACCGATGGTACGTCATCGATGACGTCATACCGGCCATCATGGCCATCCAATCACGTGAGCCCGCGATGCTGATGAGCGAATTGGGTGAGTTGGTATGAGTGGTGGGTTGGTGGTGGGTTGGTGGTGGGGTGGTTGATTGGTTTTGGGGTGGTTGATTGGTTGTGGTTGAAGTGGTGGGGCAGGGTGGAAGGGCTAGATGGTTGGGCTGATACACACAGCACAACCCTTGCCCACTCCTACACCCTTACCACCCACTACCCGAACCATCCATCCAACCAACACCACCACCACCCATGAAGGAATCTTCAAGACGGCCTTGAGCCATGCCAAACTAGGCCTCTCTAAAGAAGTGATCGCCTGCAAACTCCTGCCTCACCTCTTCCCCCTCGCCATTGATAACTCACTCAATCTAAAGCAGGTGATGATGATGGTGGTGCCATGGAGGGGGGGTGATGATGATGGTGATTATGGTGGTGGAGATGATGAGGATGAAGATGATTTTGGTGTTAGTTGTGGTGATGATGATAATGGTGGTGATTAGAACCGTGATGCTGATGATGATGGGGACGATAGAGATGATAATGATGATCTTATCTAAAGGCACTTCCATCCTCAGTTCAACGCCTATATGAGTGTGGTGAAGGAAATGACGCAAAAGGTGTCTTATGCTGTTCATTAGTCATGATAATACTATCATAATCATCATCACATCGTCATCATCAGCACTGCAGCATCATTATCATCATTATGCCACACATCATAATAAACCAACACTATGAGTAGCAACCGCCACGAAATTTTTAAAATTTATTAATTTAAAAAATAAAATATTCCTATGATAGATTTTGAAGTGCAGATTTCAAATCAGTTTACATTTTCCAAATATCTCAAATGGTTCAAAGTTATTCAACTTTTAAACTCCCGAAAAGTGAGCGTTTTGGCGAATTATTTTCAACGCTTAAGCCAAAAAAATACATAAGAGTTTGACGGGACGACGTCGGGACGTTATTTCATTATAACTTTTTTATGAGTGTCATTTAATGTTGAAACTTGACAATATCATCTATTTAAAAAACGAAGTAGTATTTTAAAAAAATAATTCATAATAAAATAAAAGATTTTAAACCGTTTATTTTCTACCAAAATAAATAAATCTTCAAAAACACATAAACTTTATGTTGGAATAGAAAACGAAATTCTACTTATTTAAAAAAAAAATTTATTAACAATAAAAAGTGAAAATGAATAATATTAAAAGAATTATAATTATCTCAATAAAACAACTAAATTTGTATAAAAAATAAAAAGTGAGAATGAACAATATTTAATGAATGATAATTATTTAAATAAAACTAAATTTTTATTAACAATAAAAAGCGAGAGTTCTTCAATTATTGTCTTTTTGAAATTTAGAGTTTTTCATTCTTTCTAGAATGTCTTTTTGGACCATTCTATTTTGTGCTTCGTTTTCTTGGTTTTTATTTTTTATTATTTTCTGCACTGAACGCCAAAGTTTAGGTTTTTCGTCTTTTCCTATGGTTGAAACAAACTCAGATAATGAGTTCTTATTTCTCTTCAAAAGTTGTAAAGATGAGTGGTAGTTGATAGAAGCATTGGGTCTTTTTTTCTTACTACTATCCAAGGCCCCGAAATGGTGTTCACATGCAAGGTTGGTTAAAGGTGCGAAAGCTGTTCAAAGACACTTTTGGCACATTTATTTTTGAAGATGGAGTAAGAAATTCTAAATTCATGAATGATCCTGGTTTTCTCTTTTTTGTTAGATTTATTTTCATTTTAGCAACAATACACACCTTTGTGTATAAAACCAATGGGTTTGTATTGATGAAGTTGTCATTAAGGCATCCCAAAACTTCAGCTAAACTAAGACAATATATATGTTCCTTTTTAAAAAAGTTTTTTAACTAGAACTAGGCCATTGTTTATAAAAACAATTTTTTTCAAACTTTTATTTTTTAAATCAATACATGTGAGGCCAAGCTTTTGACAGATTGGGCCAGGAAATTCCATTTGAAGACAACTGTATTTTGAAGTTTAAAAAATTATCATTTGTAAAGTTGTTACGCTCAAATGGCTTAATTTATTATTATGGACTCTAAGCTATGAATATCATAAGAACCAATAAAATGAATGTAAATAAATCAAACTTTAAAAAATAATCCAACCAAGAATAACTATGAATTTCTAAATAATATAGAAATTTAGCATTTAAACGATAACTATTCAACAGACGATGTAAAAGCAAAAACTTAATTGTGATGCGCTTTACATTTAATAAAATGCTATACGTATGATTTGTATTTTTTAAATCACAAACGGAGGAGCACTTTTTTTCAATGAAGTTGATATAATTTAAAAGATTAGGAAATGTACTTTCAGAATGTATTTGCTAGATTTTAATTATATTTTTAAAAGTAGTTTAAATTCAAAGTGAACAATTTAAAGTATATTTTTTCGTTTAATTATTAAGAAAATTTTTTCTAGCTTTCGGTTTGAAGTAGGAAATTCAAATACGATTTTAATGATATATCATTCATTTTTATACATTATATTTTGATTTGCGGATTTTAAAAATGAACAAGTAGGTGTCGATTTAAAAAGTCCAGATGACACAGTGTAAAGTTGACTTGATATGGTATTCAGTTTTAAATATTGGTTTTTAAGCTTAGTTAATTAAATTTTACTTTTTATTAAATTTTTTTAATGAAAAAATGGTTAAACTTTCATTTAATTACAATTTGAATTTTATTTAAAAGCTAGAACCTTAAATAAAAGCAATTTATTGTGCTGATTGCACGTATTAACGAAATTTACCACTATTTGCATATCGTTCGTGGCGGTTGCTAACTATGAGCCATATAAATGATTGACTTTTAAATGTTTAGCATGGTGATGATGATGATGAGAATAGCGATAGTGACGTGCGATACGTTAGTGCAGGTGGAGACGGAGCATCGCAGTAAGCTGCAGCAGTTGGATTCGGTGGAGGAGGAACAGAAGTTGGTGATGGTGATGGTGATGATGATGGGGATGATGGTGATAATGATTAAGGGAGTGATGATAATGATCTTGTTGATGCTGGTGATGATGATTGCACTACTCTTTCGTCATACTCTCATCACCACAGGTCGCTACAGAGGTTCGCACAAGAGGTGGCCCAGGAGAATAGCACCTCAACGGTTGGTCCTTAGCATTCCTTTAGCCACACTTCCTTCAGCATCATTATCATTACCCCTATTGTAATTAAGATCTTCAATAAATAAATCATCAATAATCTCTAATTTGCATAAATAATGGTGTTGATTATTATCCAGAAAACGCCCTCAGCGACTGATTCTCTATCTTTCCTCGACACTCCAATCACCAAGCCAGTCAGGACCGAAAAGAAGAATGTAAGTCATCCATCTATCCATCTATTCATCCATCTATCCATATATTCATCTATCCATCCATCTATTCATCCATCTATCCATCCATCTATCCATCCATCTATCCATCTATTCATCCATCTATTCATTCATCCATCCATTAATCTTTCGATTCATCTGTCTTTATCACATGCATTGGTATTTATTTCAATTTTTATATTAATTTATTAATTTCATAACTTATTCTAATTATTCATTTTATCCACCACTCATCCACCAGCTGACGATGGAAGAAAAGGAAGCGATGGCAAGGCAACAGGAGCTGGAAATGAGGTTCAACACTGGTCCCGCCCTTCTCAAAGCTCCCTTCACCAAACCTCCTTCTTCTCTCACTCCTCTCTCCTCCTCTTCCTCCTCCACACTTCCTAAAGACCTCACACAGTCCTTGATTGACAGCAACCTCTGTAGCATGAGTAACATCAGGCCTCACAACTCATCCCTCACCAACCACCAGCCATCCATCACCCCCAACTACCAACCCTTCAACCACCAACCATCCAACCAACCCTTCAACCACCAACCGTCCAACCAACCCTTCAACCACCAACCATCCAACCAACCCTTCAACCACCAACCATCCAACCAACCCTTCAACCACCAACCATCCAACCAACCCTTCAACCACCAACCATCTACCCTTAGCACCTACCCTCCCATTTCATTCAACCACCAACCGTCCACTCTTTCGACCAACCCATCCAATTCATCCTCCAACCACCAAGCATCCATGTGGTCCCCTCAGTCAATCAAAAACCAAAAAACTCGAATCGACACATCCGTTTTCGACAGCATCGACACAGGATTGGTCTCTCGATCAACCAATAAGAACCAACCCTTGGCTGCCATGACAACCAGTCTATCTTCTATGAAAACCAATCAGCCATCTGCCATGAACTTAAACAGTCTCCAATCAGATTTTTTTGCTAAAAATAGCATCCAATCAAAAAGCACTTCAACCAGCAACAACCAATCAACTCTTTCCACTCAAGATATACAGGACTTTTTGGGATAAATGAAAAAATGAGGGAAAATTCCGGCATGGTGATTTTAAAATCTGCAAAATCACTATTACGTGTTCGACTAATGACATCATGATATAGCGCTGTATGCTACAAAAATTCTCACATTCCATTAATTTAAAGATTAAGAATTTAAATTAAAAAATAAAGATTAGCCTTCTTATCAAACATCTTTATTCTTTTCGACGTCATTTTGTGAAACAACACACATAAATCTTATCTATTTTACCACTCATTTTAAGCGATCGTGAATTTCTTCTGATGCTGATGAGGAGGAGGATTACGAGGCGTTTTTTCTTTTTGGTTGTGTGCTTGTGCTGCCTTGCACGGCAGTGTGTCTGGAGCATCAGGTGCTGGGAAGGCTCAGGTTTAGGAGCGACAGTTAGCCATATGTTGTGTGCAGTTGCATTCACTAGTGAGTTGATTCGCGTGATGTATGTCGGAATCATTTCGAACGATTATTTTTTTATTCACTTCTAATCGCCCAAGCATTGATTCTTCCGTAGCTGACAAGTGGGGTTTGTTTCTTCGCTTCACGGGATACGTCTACCCAACTTACCCCACTGGCTGGTTCTACATCGACTATAATGATGCCAAAAATGTAGCAATATTCGTCTGCAAAGACGACTTATGCAACGAGCCACATGCCGTCAAGAAATATCTGCAAGTCATGCTTTATCAAAATCGTGCCCAATTCCCAACCCTCCTACTGGAGGAAATGAATAGAAAGTATGAAACTTACAAGTACAAATTCCTAAGTCACACCAAGTCAATGGTATGAAGACATCTCAATCAATCAATTAATCTATTTAGTGCTTGAATAGTTTTTTATCATATTATTTCAATAAATTTAGTCTAGTGAATAAAAATATTTAAATAAGTTATATTATTTTACTTTCTCTGTTCTCATAAAGGGTTGCCACAGCAAATTAATTTTCTACATATTTCTCTATTTTCTGCATCTTTGTCTTTTGCTCCTAATTCTTTCATATCTTCTCTCAGCACCTCCATGCCACCATGGTGGCTGCAGCTTCAGCATTTTTTCGATATTAATGACCTCCTTTTTCATGTATACAAACAATCTAAAACGCGTTTCTCTCACCTTTTCACTAGTGACTTACCTACCATAGGCGGCAATCTTGTGGGGCTCTTGGGTCCGGACCTATCACTTTTTCGCAGTGCAAGGTCCATCTTAATGGTAGTGACCTCAGGACCCTCCCAGGATTGCCGTAGGACCCCCTCCCCTCCCCAAGATTTGCAGCAGATCGCCGTCCCTGTTACATACACTGTCCCTCTTATATACTCATTTTTATTGTCTAATCTTCAATCACAAGCTAACTCCAGCTTTACATCTTTTTCTTTTGCATAAACCAATAATTTATTTGCAAACTTCTCAAGGATGATGCCGCCGCTAAAGATTTGCTTAAAGAATACGAAGAGAAGTTGGAAGCAGCATATGAAGAAAAACGAAAGAGACTTAACACCATGCCCCGTTGGACCAAAGAAATCCAATACAAAGAGCTCGAATATTACGACTATTATTCCGCCGCCCTCATTAACAAACCAATTTTCCTCTATTTTGTCTTTTTGCTTTATTTAATTATTTTTATTACTGAAATATAATAAATAAACATTTAAAGTTAATATTACTAGCGTTGAAATGAAGCGCTAGTAATGTGTACCATGTAGAGAAAATCAGACGTAAATTTGCAAGTTTACGAAAATGCCTCTAAAAGTGAAATACAATGAAGGCGAGCAGATTTTGTGTTTCCACGGCCCTCTTCTCTACGACGCGAAGTGTTTGAAGGTGGAAGCGAAGGAAAAGGCAGTAAAGTACCTGGTGCACTACAGCGGATGGAGCAAGAGCTGGGATGAGTGGGTGTTGGAGAGCAGGATCATGAAGCACAATGAAGCAGGCCTCAGCAAGCAGAAGGAACTCCAAAAAGCACATTCGGTCAAGTCTCGAAAGCACAAGGACTCTGACAAGACTCCCAAGAGGGTCGATCGAAGCAAGGAAGCTGCCAAAAGCACCACTCCTGCAGTAGTGGTTGAAGGAGAGGCGAGGAAGAGGGCCAGACAGTCTGAAGGCACGTCATCATTGGAGGCGCCGAAAAAGAAGAAAGCCAAGATAGAGGAGAGTGAGGCTCCTAAGATGGAGGTGCACGTGAAAATTCCAAAAGAACTCAAGGCATGGCTAGTTGACGACTGGGACTTGGTAACCAGACAAAAACAACTTGTCTCTTTACCAGCTCAGCCAACTGTGAAGCAAGTATTGGCTGAGTTTTTTACGGAATCAAAGGGAGGGGAGGAGCTAGAGGAGGTGGTGACAGGACTGACAGGGTACTTTGACAGCATGCTAGGTACTCAACTGCTCTACAAGCAAGAAAGGCCGCAGTACGCTGAGATGCTACAAAAACATGCAGGCGTGCCGATGAGTGAGTTGTACGGAGCTGAACATCTTCTGCGCATGTTTGTCGGCATTGGAAACATGCTCACATTCCTGGACAACAAGAGTCTTGATCTACTTCTCTCCCACTTCACCCTGCTCCTAAACTACTTTGTTGGCAACATGGAAGAACTCTTCTCTACACACCACTACATTGTCTCTCCACCTGACCATGTTAGGAAGGTCCTGTAACTTCCCTCATTCACTTCTTTAAAGAATTCACCCTTTTTTGTTGCTTTGGACAGTTTAGACAGTTTTAAAATAGAAATTTATTAAAAATGTATACATAATTGTTTTAGATAATTCGCCCAATAAAAGAAATGACATTATTATTTTCATGATTCACAACTGGATGAACTAATATTCTTCTTCTTCTTCTTCACCATGCGTGCACCCATCATTCGTTCCATGCCCATGTATGCATGCAGACTCTCTGGCAACAACACTGACCCATCCTGCATCATCATCATGACGTCATCATCATGGTTATTATAGTGTCACTATGGCAAAACAAGAACTATGTATATATTAGAATATTCCATGCTGGCATCTTGGTGGTGGAAGTGGGGAGTAGCCTAAATGAGAAGATTTAAGAATGATGTGGATGATGATGATGTTTTATGAGATGGTAATGATGATGAAGAAGGTATTAATGATGTGGAAGTGATGGTAATGATGTAGAAGAAATAGTAATGATGTAGAAGAAATAGTAATGATTGCTGTTGGGAACCTCTTGTTGGAAGTTCTCAATGATGGCGATGATGAGTCTTGGAATGGCAGAGGCTGTTCCGTTCACCTGTTAGGTGTGGTCAAGGTAAGCTTGCCAAAAAAACGGGGAAAATTCTGAATAAATGACAAACTTATTTAAATTTACTCATTTATCATTTTCCCAATCAGGATTTTGTCTAGCCAATATTTTAAATCTAGAAAATAGCTACAGAGGCGATACAAAAAAATAAATAGACAAGAAAAAGCAACAAGAACCTACAGTGTGACAAGCTTTGGTGATTCTATCATGGTTGTGATAGAGTGTGTGCAGTCTGCTGCTTTGGTAGTCAGTGCAGTTGGAGGCGCTGGAAAGCTGTCGTGAGGTGGTTACTGCTGTTGTCTTCAATAACACCAAATGTCACCGTCATGAAATCAGTATTACACAATAATAACACTGTCTAGACCATACAACCATCTTAAATCCATCAACACCAAACCACAAGAAGTCAATCCTTTCACCACCATCTCAACCAAACCACAACAAGACCTCAAACATATCATCGCTAAACCTCCCAAATCCACCATCACCCTTGGCCACACCATAAAATCTTCACCAAACCCTCTCTGAACCCTCCAAACACACCCTTCCCCCCCCCCCCCATCACACCTCAGCCCAAAACTTCTTGGCAGGCAGCCACGTTTCAATGTCGTACTTGCAGTGTGCCGACAACCCCAACTCCTCAGTCGGCATGTCCAGTACTCTAGAAGAGGGGGGTGCTTGTGTGGTTTTTAATGGTATAGTCTGTGGTGTCGTATAGGCTTTAATGGTGTGGTGTAGTAACGTTTTAATGATCTAGTGTGGTGAGGCGTGGAAGAGTTTTTAATGGTGTGGTGTGAGATTTTTTTTTTTTGGTCTATACTATTCACAGCCTGACAGACGCATGCCATGTTACAATGGTTCTGAGAACCATGGTTCTTATGCGCCAAGGCGTCACTCCACACGACGTACACATCTTTCAATGCATACGTCGCAAACACCGCATCATATACACTAGGTATATGATAGTTCACGGTTGCTTCCAAGGATTCGAACTGGCAACCTTTAAGTTGCAAGTCCGACGTCTACCAACTAAGCCATCCCCACTCCCCATGAAATGGTGTGGTTAAGTTTTGAATAATGTGATGCACCGATGGCACATTTTACCGTGGTGGGGGTGTTGTCATGGTATTAAAACAACGTATATGCGCCTATGTTAAAGTCATATTACAAAGCCAACAACAACACTTTCACAGAAAAAAACTCCATTAAAAAAGACCATTAAAAAGGCCCATGGTCACCTGAAACTAAGGTCAAGGCCTGCAAAGAGGCCGGTTTGGTGGCCTAGAAACTCCTCCAGCATCTGACCACTCTCCAAGCCAGTCTGGTTCGCCGTTACTGCAAACATCTCAACCTATCGAGTGATATGTAATTATATCATATAATCGCCAAGTCTAGCTTATAAATACAAAGTGCACGATACAAGTGGTGTGGTTAAGTTGAACGGGTAGCTGAGTCGGCAACGACTCTCGGCTTGACCAATAATGAAAGAGCCTAGGTTCAAGTGCAACCAATGCCCTATTAACCCAAAGGCGCAAATGAAAATATGCAGCCTAAGTGGCCTGGAAGCCCGTTTGGGTTAAACGCCACTATAATAGTGCTCGTCATTATTATTATTATTATTACAAGTATAGCTTCAGCACCATCATCATCTTGGTCATCCTGGTTTTTATGATAATTCATGAATAATAACAATAAAAATAATAAATATGAAGAACAACATTGGCAAAATAATAACAACAACCTTGGTGAAGTGGTGCACTCTGTACAGCCCCCTCTCCCTCTCAATATCTGAAGTCTCCGCTCTGAAACACCTGCTGACTGTCACCAGTCTGTCGTGGTGGTGATGATGATGATCTTTCATAAATACAATACAAATAAAGAAAATTGTCTGTTTAAATTACATACAGACTAGAGGTCGGACATGGACGATTTTTCATTCCCGGTCCCGTCTCGTTCCCGAATTTTGTTTTCCCGTTCCCGATGGGCCATCAGAATTTTGATTCCCGTCCCGTCCCGTTCCCGAAATTATTTTTCCCGTCCCGTCCCGTTCCCGCAACTCGATTCCCGGTCCCGACCCGTTCCCGAAACTTTTTGACCCGGTCTCGACCCATTTCAACAACAAAAATTTTGATTATTTATTTATTTTTGCTGCCGTTTTCACCGGTCCCAAACTTGCTAGTCTTAACATTTCTTAAAGTTCATTATTTGAAAGTCAGAAAATATTTCTTTAACAAAATAAAAAAACGCGATTTAAATTTCAAATTATTATTGAAATGAAAGTATTGAAGTTAGTCATTGTTTTTGAGTAATTCAATCAAGTTTTTATTGCTTTTCATACGGGTTAAACCGTCAAAAGTTTTAGCTTTCAAATAAGGTGATCTTGGGTCTGAAGTTAAACGAACACATGTTGACAAATTCCGTTCACAGGGAATAGAACTTGCAGGTATACAAAACAAAATTTTGGCTACTTCTTGTAGTATTGGAATTTTTTTTTACTCTAATAGATTTAACATCTTTATAATCTTCAATTTTTGTGGGACGTAATTGTGAATATTTTTAAAATTCATCCTCTTCTGAATCTTTTCCCTCTTTCATTATTATTAATTCCTCAATAATGTTACAAATATATTTTTTGACAACATTCTTATTCTCGACAACTGCACAAATAAAATCATTCGTATAATTTGAAAGTAAAAAAATTGTATTATAATTTTTACGTTATAAAAACTAACATATAGGGTATAAATAACCATCATTTGTTTTTTTTTCTCAACGTCACTGGAGCTTGGTCTGGCTGTAAAAAATGGAATTAAATTTTCTCTAATCAAAGTCTTGGTATTTATTTTTTTTCAATCCCAAACTATTTAAATATCATTTTTCTATAATGAGGGATGCAACAGACATGCTGCCATATGAATAAGATCTATGGGTGAACGGGTAGCTGAGTGAATGAACGGGTAGCTGAGTCGGCAACGACTCTCGGCTTGACCAATAATGAAAGATCCTAGGTTCAAGTGCAACCAAAGGCGCAAGTGAAAATATGCAGCCTAAGTGGCCTCGAAGCCCGTTCGGGTTATACGCCACTATAATAATGCTCGTCATTATTATTATTAATGGGCATCTTTTTTAGTCAAAATGATCAACTGAGCATTCAACTGGAAATTAATAATTCAAATTCAAAGTATGAAGTTATAAAATAAAAATAATATAACTGACCAGTTTGATTTCATCTGACAAGTTTTCATCATCACCCATTTGTTCTAATTTCCCTAATATTTGGACTCGCTATAACAACTTCAAATGTAATGTTAGAGATTTTGACATTGACAACGCAATGGTGACTTCGTTATACATCTCGATTGCATTTAATACTTATTTAAGTACGGAGTATCGATGAAATAGAGATTTCCATACTTAGGAGCCTTCTGAAGTATAATTGCTGAATAATCCACTCCCAATAAATTTTATTCCCGTTTTGCCCGTTCCCGATTTAAAAGTTGATTCCCGTTCCCGAAATTAATTTTAATTCCCGTTCCCGCGGGAGTCACGCAGGTACCCGCGAGTACCCGGTCCGACCTCTAATACAGACACACCTCAGCGGTAACTCTTCTAGTTTGAATGTCTTGTTTCTCAGGTAGGCTGGTGTGGTGGTAAGGTAATTGCGATGTTTAATGAAGAACAAGATGGAGTGTTAATTAAATATGATTAAAATTTTCAAGTTAATATTTCAAAACGAATAAATAAGTTGAAACTGTTTTATTATTGATAAGAAAGAATAATAAGTTTAATATTTTTAAAATAAATAAACAAATGCAATTTGTCTAAATGACTAAAAGTGAAAGGAAGGTGAAGGACGCACAAGCAACGCCCATCTCTCCAGTGCCTGCCAGACACACTTGCTTGCTTGCCTTGTACACCTGGGTGCGGTCCCCCTCTGTTAGGAAACCACTACTTTCCTGGGGGGGGGGGGTTAGTGAATAATGAGAAATTGAATGAATGAAGGAATATAAGAAAAAGGATGAGAAAGGGGATGAAGGATGAGCTAAAAAGTGGATGTGATTAGAAAAAAGGGGATTACAAATTGGATGAGAATGGGAACAAAAGAAGGACTGAATGAGGGAACAAAAGAAGGAGTGAATGAGGGAACAAAAAGAAGGAGTGAATGAGGGAACAAAAAGAAGGAGTGAATGAGGGAACAAAAAGAAGGAGTGAATGAGGGAACAAAAAGAAGGAGTGAATGAGGGAACAAAAAGAAGGAGTGAATGAGGGAACAAAAAGAAGGAGTGAATGAGGGAACAAAAGAAGGAGTGAATGAGGGAACAAAAAGAAGGAGTGAATGAGGGAACAAAAAGAAGGAGTGAATGAGGGAACAAAAAGAAGGAGTGAATGAGGGAATAAAAGAAGGAGTGAATGAGGGAACAAAAAGAAGGAGTGAATGAGGGAACAAAAAGAAGGAGTGAATGAGGGAACAAAAAGAAGGAGTGAATGAGGGAATAAAAAGAAGGAGTGAACGAGGGAACAAAAAGAAGGAGTGAATGAGGGAACAAAAAGAAGGAGTGAATGAGGGAACAAAAAGAAGGAGTGAATGAGGGAACAAAAAGAAGGAGTGAATGAGGGAACAAAAAGAAGGAGTGAATGAGGGAACAAAAAGAAGGAGTGAATGAGGGAACAAAAAGAAGGAGTGAATGAGGGAACAAAAAGAAGGAGTGAATGAGGGAACAAAAAGAAGGAGTGAATGAGGGAACAAAAAGAAGGAGTGAATGAGGGAACAAAAAGAAGGAGTGAATGAGGGAACAAAAAGAAGGAGTGAATGAGGGAACAAAAAGAAGGAGTGAATGAGGGAACAAAAAGAAGGAGTGAATGAGGGAACAAAAGAAGGAGTGAACGAGGGAACAAAAAGAAGGAGTGAATGAGGGAACAAAAAGAAGGAGTGAATGAGGGAATAAAAGAAGGAGTGAATGAGGGAACAAAAAGAAGGAGTGAATGAGGGAACAAAAAGAAGGAGTGAATGAGGGAACAAAAAGAAGGAGTGAATGAGGGAATAAAAGAAGGAGTGAATGAGGGAACAAAAAGAAGGAGTGAATGAGGGAACAAAAAGAAGGAGTGAACGAGGGAACAAAAAGAAGGAGTGAATGAGGGAACAAAAAGAAGGAGTGAATGAGGGAACAAAAAGAAGGAGTGAACGAGGGAACAAAAAGAAGGAGTGAACGAGGGAATAAAAGAAGGAGTGAATGAGGGAACAAAAAGAAGGAGTGAATGAGGGAACAAAAAGAAGGAGTGAACGAGGGAACAAAAAGAAGGAGTGAATGAGGGAACAAAAAGAAGGAGTGAATGAGGGAACAAAAAGAAGGAGTGAACGAGGGAACAAAAAGAAGGAGTGAATGAGGGAACAAAAAGAAGGAGTGAATGAGGGAATAAAAAGAAGGAGTGAACGAGGGAACAAAAAGAAGGAGTGAATGAGGGAACAAAAAGAAGGAGTGAATGAGGGAACAAAAAGAAGGAGTGAATGAGGGAACAAAAAGAAGGAGTGAATGAGGGAACAAAAAGAAGGAGTGAATGAGGGAACAAAAAGAAGGAGTGAATGAGGGAACAAAAAGAAGGAGTGAATGAGGGAACAAAAAGAAGGAGTGAATGAGGGAACAAAAAGAAGGAGTGAATGAGGGAACAAAAAGAAGGAGTGAACGAGGGAATAAAAAGAAGGAGTGAATGAGGGAACAAAAAGAAGGAGTGAATGAGGGAACAAAAAGAAGGAGTGAATGAGGGAACAAAAAGAAGGAGTGAACGAGGGAATAAAAAGAAGGAGTGAATGAGGGAACAAAAAGAAGGAGTGAATGAGGGAATAAAAAGAAGGAGTGAATGAGGGAACAAAAAGAAGGAGTGAACGAGGGAATAAAAGATAGAATGAGAAAATTGAAAGAATACTCACCACGTCTTCAACAAGGACAAGATCTGGCACAGATATCAACTGGAAGCCCTTCAAGGGATGATGGATGATCTCTAATCCATCCATCTAATCTCTCAATCAAACCATCCATCACCCTTCCATCCACCCATCCATACATGCATGCATGCATCCACTCATCATCCTTCTTTCCATCCTCCCATCCATCCATGCATTCATTCCTCCATCCATTCACACATCCATACATGCATCCATCCATTCACCCATGCACCTACATTCTTCAAGAGACGATCAACCGCGTATTGGACGATGGCATCTTGCAGGAGGGCAAGGTGGGAAGAGAGGTGGTAGGAACGGCTGCCATTCAAAAAACTTGTCTCTCTGAATAGTGGGCGATGACAAGATAACAAAATAATAACAACAATGATAATAAAAAAACAATAAAAACAATAATGGTGATAATAGCGCTTAATATCTGGAATGAAACTACCTGCCAGATACCAGACAGCCTGAGTTGACAGCAAGTTCCTGTGCTGACTTCAAGTCTTTCAATCCTGTCTCTGTGTGTCATCATCATGATCATGAATATCATCATCATCATCATCATCATCATCATCATCATCATCAACATCAACATCATCATCATCATCATCATCATCATCATCATCATCATCATCATCATCATCATCATCATCATCATGCACCTTTTTTACTTTCATGGACCAGCACTGTTCTGGCTTTGGTTTCATTTCCCACTGGCTGAAGAAGAAGAAGCAATGATTATTTCGTTTGATACTTAATACTCTATTGACAATAAATTTTTTAAATATGTGTTAAAGCAGGCTAAACCAACTCACAACTTGTGGATGGGTGCTGTTCGGTAGTTTTCTTACTGCATCTCTCAGCAGACGTCTTGTTATTTCATACTAGATGAAACAAAAAATGAAATGAGATTTATGTTGGAAAGTTATAAATGAAAACTAACATCTGGTGACGTGTTATCAAGTTTTTTGAACTTCTTATACAAACTTACCTGCAACAAAAAGACATATTTGTTTTATTTATAAAAATTCTTGTGATCAAAATAGGAATGAATGCATACCACTTGATCAACATCACAGATTGATTTTCTATTTTCAATATTTTTCTTTAATTCTTTTACTTTTTCTTCACTTCCAAACCTTTCCAAGTCAAAGATCTCAGGCAACAAGTCACTAGCATTTGTCTGCTCATGTTTGCATGTGACATAGTTTTTATTGATTTTTAAATAATATGAAAAATTGTTTTTTTTGCATGTCTGAAAGAGATCTCTCAGAGTTTTGATTCTCAGAATTTGTCTCCACACCATATTAATTAATTTACTTTTAACTTAAGTTTCAAGTGAATGTAAGTTAAAAATAGGTAATAATTTTATTTTTAAATATGATAAATCACAAAAGGAAACTATACAAATAATTATTTTTAATTTTGAATAAATTTTCCCAGAAAAAGTTCTAAATCTTAGTTCTCAAATAGTTTCTATGACAACAGGCACTTTCCATATGAACAATACTGATTCTGAGAAGCTAATGGATTTACAGATTTTCCATCAATAAACTATTTTCAAAAAATTCTAAATCTTCTCACTCTTCATGAGGGTAGCAGTGACAAAACTCCCTTAAAACCCTGTTTAAATTATTTACCTGGAACTTAAAATAACGATAACATACAAAACATTCAATATAATTTGATTTAACAGTCAATAAACTGTATAGAATTATATTTTCATTCTCCCGCTACCACCATCTACCCACCTATTGAAGACTCAACGAACTTATAGCTAGTTGAATCATAGGAATCATAAGATGGATGTCATCAAAAAGTCAATAGAAGATGAGAGTTTTGAGAGGTTGGATGCGGAATACAATGAGGTGAGTTTCGGAAAAAACTTGGAAAATATTAAGCATCACTTCGTAAAACACCATGTTTAAGACACACCCATGTATAAGACGCATCAATGTATAACGTGTAACGTATCAATTATACATGGGCGGCGATCCTGGGGGGGTCCTGGGGTCAGGACCCCCCCACTTTTTTTTTAGTGGCGGAGTCCACCTTAATAGGGACCCCCCACTTTTTTCCCATTTTTGTTTTCAAAAATTTCTATTTGGATATGAGCATAATCGTCAACCATGGCATAAAAGTAAAGGTTTATACAGTAATACATTTTGAGTATGTGTAGTTATAGTGATAGCTGTTTAAAACAAAAATATTCTTTTCTCACTTAAATACTCCTTCACCTAGTTTATTTTACCAATATGGCGTAGGCAGGAATCCTGAGGGGGTCTGAGGTCCACCTCTACAAGAACCCCCTCACTCTTTTAAAAATTCACATTTCTCAATTTTAATTTTAATACGAGCCTAATCGTCAACCATGGGATAAAAAAATTCTAATACATTGTGAGTATGTATGGGCAGCGATGCTAGGGGGGTCCTGGGGTCCATCTTAACATGGACCCCCCTCAATCAATCAATCAATCAAATCGATTTCTACAGCGCTCTTTCCTCAAATTCAAGAGCTCAGTTTTACAAATACAATAATTTCTCAAATCTTATCTTAATACAAGCATAATCGTCAACCATAGCATGAAACAGAATTTTTATTCAGTAATATATTTTTCCAATTTTCGCAAGCAGACATTCAGAATGTTTTTCAGAAAATATCAGTTCACTTTTTGCAAGCAGACAGATTTACCTTGTAATTTAATAAATCATTCATATTGTGCTACTTATTTTGCATGGGCGATATTCATAGGGGGATTCTAAGGTCCACTTCCATATCGACCCTTTCTATTTTTTAGATGAACCAAAGTTAATGAATTTCAAAAGGCTTCGAACATTAACTAAAGTTGTGGTTAAATCAAACTGCAAGTTTCATATCGCATAACTGCCAAAAAGGAATGCTGAGGCTTTTAACTCTTTCATAGTGTGCACTGTTAATGCCGAATCAAGCCAGTTTGGTGTTGTGGCTGACGGCACACAAGATTGCCGTGGGTTAGAGCAAGAATCGATATGCATTCGTTTTTTTGATGAAGCTCTGAATGTTAGCTTATTCAGCCCACCAGACACGATCGGAAAAACATTATCTGCTGTAGTAAAAGATTTTCTGATCAGAATTATGTTACCTATAGAAAAACTAAGAGCTCAGACGGCGCTGCTATAATGAACGGCCAATATAATGGTTGTGAGGCTATTATCAGCAGTGAGCATCCGCTTGCATTGTTTTTCCACTGTTCTGCACACTATGCAAATCTTGTTGCCCAGCACACCGCTGCCGCAAATCCCTTTGTGAGCAATTCACTTCAGTTTGTCCAAGAGTTAGGTGCTTTTTACAATCGTTCAGAGAGATCAAGAAGCAGTTTAGTGATGCTTTAGTGCATGTTATAATTGACTTTCCTGATGAGCCACTGAATAAAAAGTATAGTATAAAACTTCTTTGTTCTACAAGATGACTGACCAGAGTATCTGCAGTGTCTTCTGTGCTTGAACATTATGAAGTGGTACTTGTTAGCTTGGAATCATTTGCTTCCATTGGTACTGCTGATGAAACAGCTGTAAAGGCTCGAGACTTTTTTTCAACAGAACACTACTACACTGGCCCTCAAGGTAGTTGTTTTGGTGTTTTCACTTCTGGAACAGTTAAAAAAGTCGTTGCAATCAGCAAGTGCCAAGGTCAGTGGAATGGTTGCAGCGACTGATTCAGTTGTGCAAGAACTGCGTCGCCTACGATCAGATGAGCAGTTTAACGCCATTTTTAGAGATGTCAACAGTATGGTTTTGACATTTGATCTCGAGCTGATTGCTGTACCTCGGGTGCGAAAGCCGCCACAAAAGTATTGTGGGCTGGGCCCAGCTTATGTAGCAACAACACCAGAGGAACATTATCGAGCAGCATATTACGCTGTCATAGACATTGCAATCATGCAACTCACAGAAAGGTTCAATCGAGATTCTCCTGGTTTGCGTTTACACTTGCAGCTGGAGACAATGTTGCTAACTAGTGAAGTGAACCATGATATTTGCAAGCAGTATCGTGAGTTAAATGAAACTGGTCTTTGTTCACAGTTAGCTAGGTTTAAAGACCAGAATGAATACAGAACTTTAGCACAAACGCAAAAAATAATGCAAGCTATGATCACGGAAGCCAGACATATGTTTCCTTAGGTTGAAAGATTGATCAGGTTGATGCTTGTGTGTCCACAATGCCATGTACTGCAGAAAGATCTTTTAGTGCTTTGCGGGGTCTTAAGACTTGGTTGCGTGCACCTATGACACAGCCTCGCTTGAATTCACTGGCCGTTTGTCATGCACATCAGGATATACTTGACAGGCTGGATTTGAAAAGACTAGCAGAAGAATTTGCTAGTCGGTCAGACATTCGAAGGGGTCTTTTTGGAAATTAAAGTAAACGAGCTGTGGGGAGAGAGAAGGAGGACAGGCAGAGAGGGTATTTTATGTTATCTAAATAGCCCACAGTGTATATTTAGATTCTAAATATACACCGTGGGCCGAAAAAATCTCCCAATGTATATTTGTTTATAACTTTGGCAAATTTAAATCTATTTTTAATTTTTTAATACTATTGTACTCAGAAATGAATGGAAAACAAGATGTTATAACATTTATTTGATGGGTTGATGGCTAGTTGTAATTGAATTTATATAGATGACAAACTATGAAAGGTACTAAAATCACTATTGTTTTTCTTCAAATCGCTCATAGTGGCAATAGAAAAGTATTTTTATTGAGTATCAAACTTTTTTTATAAGTTTGGTGATACAAATATTAATAGTTGATACAAAAATAATTTTCACTACAGTAAACAATACTAAATAGTATTGCTTTTACTGTATTGGTCGATACCGGTTCTTTGATTCCAACCCTGGGGAGGACCCCCCCAAGATTTTCCGCAGATCGCCGCCCCTGCAATTATACCACATTAACTAGTGCATAACAGAGATGATATCTCAAAATATTACACTACATTACATAGTTTAAAACACCTTTTAAAGGTTTTAAAAGAGTTGGGAAGTGATGAAAAGTTCGAAAAAATAAAGGCAGAGTACCAGAAGCTCTTCTTTGCCCTTAAGATGTCCTACGAGAGTGAAAGCAGACTGGTGAACAGGTGAGGAGTATGTATAGTTTTAAAACTCGATGGTAAAAATGAATTGGTTTGAGTAGGTAAATAATGGTGATGCAAGGATGATGAAAATGATGATGATGGAGATAATGATGATGGAGATAATGATGATGGAGATAATGATGATGGTAATGATGTTGCTGCTGCTGATGCTGATGATGATGTAGGAACGATGTGATTTGTAGATGTTTGGAGCTAAGTGGGGAGGTGGTGGAGAGTGAAGGGAGGCTGGTTGGAATGGTGGATGCTTCGAGGAGGGACCAGGAAATCATCAGTGAACTGAGCAGTGTGAGTGCGTGAAGCGTTTATGAAAGGGATGCAAAATTCACTAATACCCTTTTTCTCGCTAAAAGTGATTTTTAAAAATCAATTTTTAAAATTAAAATTTATCCATTCATCATGTTATAATACGGAGTTTCAGAATCAATAAATCAGCTACATCAAAGCAACAATTGCATCCATCATCAATTTGGATAGAGTGTGGAAGAGGCTGGCGTGAGACTGGAGGCTTACAAGAAGAAGTTTGAGGAACAGGAGAGAGAGGTGAAGGAAGGAAGGAAGGAGGTGGAAGGTTTGAAGACACTCATCCACAAGCAGATGGAGCAGGATCCGGAGAAGGAGAGAGTGTGAGTTGGTGAAGAAAGAGGCTTGAAAAGAGAGAGGGTTGCAAAAGAGAGAGGGTTGCAAAAGAGAGAGGGTTGAAAAAGACAAGTGTGAGTTTATGGAGAGAGAATGACCTAGCGGGAGAGAGGCTTTTGAGCGATTATAGAGGTTTAGGGATGTGAGAATTGCACATTGTGAAATGGATGCTGATGCAAGAATTGGCGGGTGCTCTGGGAACTTTAAAATGTATTTTTGGATGATATTCCACAGGTTAGCGGAAGCACAGATGAGAGAGATAGAGTTGAAGGGAGAGAAGGAGGAGTTGGTGAGAGGATTAGAAGCGCTAAGGATGCAGTGTGAAACGTCACAGGAGGAAGAGAAAAGATTGCATGGAGTGGTTGAAGGAATGAAGGAGAAGATACTGGAGGTTGGATGGATGGATGGAGGGATGGATGGATGGATGGATGGATGGATGGATGGATGGATGGATGGATGGATGGATGGATGGATGGATGGATGGATGGATGGATGGATGGATGGATGGATGGATGGATGGATGGATGGATGGATGGATGGATGGATATAATGATCGCGAACAGCTGGAGGAGGAGATCTTGACGAAGAACAACGAGGCTCAGAAGGAGATGAGGAGGAGAGAGAAGTTGGAGAGAGAGATGAAACAGGTGAAGGGAGAGGATGCTGAATGGCTTGGTAATTATAATCGCTTTACTCTTATTGAACAAGATTTACTCAATTTTACAAATCTGATTTTCTCTTCAAGCATTTCAAACCTCCACTATAACTTATAGCACTAAGGCAATAGACGACTTACTTTCCCATTATTTTTAGGCAAATTCTCACATCACCGAACCACCACCAAACAACTCAATCGATGGTTCCATCGACAGACACAGAACGACTTGCACGAGAGGTCACAGGAGATGGACAGTTTGCAGCAGATGTCGCTGCAGCTGAAGAGCAGCATCAGCAGTCTGCAAGGCCAGAAGGATGCTTTGAAGGTGTGGTGGTGGGAGGCATGTGAAAAATTCTTTAGAATACACATACATATACACATACAGATATACATAAGTTACAGATGTTTGTTTTGAAATACTCGATAGAGTGTAGTGTTATTTTATTATAAATAAAATTGTCACACACACACACAGTCACACACACAGTCACACACACACAGTCACACACACACACACACACACACACAAACGCACACACACACACACACACACACACACACACACACACACACACACACACACACACACACACACACACACACACACACACACACACACACACACACACACACACACTCACACACACACACACACACACAGGCGTCCTTGGAGAAGCATGAGATGGAACGGGAAGAACTTTTAGGCAAACTGCAGACGCAAGACTTGCAAGTGGCGGCACACGCGACCCAGTCAGAAGCCCTCAACAAACAACTCACTAACAACAACACACTTCTCAAGGTGTGTGTGTGATTTTGTGCTTGCGTGTTTCTAATTATGTTTGTTTTTGTATGTGTGTTTGTGTATGTGTGTTTGTTTGTATGTATGTGTATTTTTGTATACGTGTTTGGGGTGTATATAGGTGTTTGTATGAATTTATTTTTATGCACATACATCTCCATAATAACATATAGAAACACATTGCAGCCCAACACACTCGACCACTCAACAGCGAAGGGAAGAAGAAGTCACCGCACTGAAGGCTGAAGTACAAAAACTCACAAAACTGAAGGATGGAGTGGCGAGGAAGCTGAGGCTGTTGGAGGAGGTGAAGGGGGAGTTGGAAGCAGCCAAAGAGAGTCTCAAGGCACAGACCAGCACCCTGGCAAAAGGTGGGTGCATTGTGATTCATGAATGAAAGGAATTTTAGTGTTTTGCTAAAAAACTGAATCGTCCCAAGCGTTTTCTTTTTTTCGATCGTGACTGTCGGAATTTCAGTCCTTTGAAAGTGGTTCAATGGACGTGCTTTAAAGTGCTTGTGAGTGTGTTGTATAGGGGTTGAGGAGTTGGTATGTAAGTGACATGGTTG
>OX030968.1:3140842-3148342 GCA_943735955.1 Piscicola geometra | reverse complement strand
CCAAACCACACAATACCCTCCACCAAACCACACAATACCCTCCACCAAACCACACAATACCCTCCACCAAACCACACAATACCCTCCACCAAACCACACAATACCCTCCACCAAACCACACAATACCCTCCACCAAACCACACAATACCCTCCACCAAACCACACAATACCCTCCACCAAACCACACAATACCCTCCACCAAACCACACAATATTCTCCACCAAACCACACAATACCCTCCACCAAACCACACAATACCCTCCACCAAACCACACAATACCCTCCACCAAACCACACAATACCCTCCACCAAACCACACAATACCCTCCACCAAACCACACAATACCCTCCACCAAACCACACAATACCCTCCACCAAACCACACAATACCCTCCACCAAACCACACAATATTCTCCACCAAACCACACAATACCCTCCACCAAACCACACAATATTCTCCACCAAACCACACAATACCCTCCACCAAACCACACTAAACGCCGCTGCAGCCAAGAACGAATGAAGGTCAGCCATCTTGAAATGCAAGCAAGGCCTGCAGACAACGCTGTGTGCTGTTGAGGTCTCCTACACAATGCTCCTAACACCCAAGCCATTCCACGGGAGTAAATGCGTTATGGCGGTCGGTAGTTTTACTGGGTGAATGGGTCACGGGAAAAATGTCTTACGGATCGAACTTGCCACGGACCAACTTTTGTTACTCATGGAACGCTTAAATGTGTTAGTGGACGATTGTGTTACGGCAGCATTGAATTCCTTCATCCCGTCATTGTCTCCCGTCAATCGTGCTTTTTAAATGAATGAGCCGTTTTTTCGTTTACTTTCCAGAACTCTCAACAGCTTAATGATCGCATGCAGGCACAGGCGCTGGTTCGACTTTTTCAGTGGAATTTGCCTTTTTTGCCTGAAGAAAAGCAAAAATGAAAGATGGTGAAATTGCATGAATGCTTATGGTGATGATGAAGATATGATGATTGTAGTGGTGGCGATAATGATTGTGATAAAGTAGATGATGATGATGATGATGATGATGATGATGATGATGATGGTTTGATCATTGAGCAACGAACCCTTTCTCTTGCCCCTGAAAGGAACCTTCCTCTTCTTCTTCTTCCTCTCCTCCTATGGCAATGAGAGCTTTGCATATCTCAATGTGCCAACAACAATAACAAGCATAATCATAATAAAAAGTAATATAAATAATAATAATAATAATAATAATAATAGGTCTACAATACAATACAACGACGAGTGTTATTAACGTGGCGTAAACCCGGACGGGCTTCAAGACCACTTGGTTATGGAAAATTGGATAATAATATTAATAATGATAGATGAATAAATGGTAAGTATAGGTAAAGTAAATTATTGAAATTTAACAACATAATCATTTCTATATATATTTTTTTAATAGAAAAAAATATAGTAATAGTAATGATCAGAGTAATACTGATAATGATCATAAAAACATAACATTAACAGAAATATAGACGCATACACCGGGCGCTTGTGATAGGCTGAAGATGTCACTCATCACATCCTGTTTCGTGCCCGCCATCTAGGGAGGAAATGAAAACATCATTGGAAATTATAATCTTATTATTATCATTACTATCATTATAATTACTATTATTATCATTACTACTATCATTATAATTACTATCATTATCATTACTATCATTATAATTACTATTATTATCATTAATATTTTTATTATTATTATTATGGAAGAAGACGTGATAGAACAAACAAAGATCCATTCAAAAGTACCTTCTCTTTCTTGCTTGTCTGCAGTCTTACAAAGTGACTCTCTTCATACCTGTGTGTGTATGTGTGTGTGTGTGTGTGTGAGTGTATGTGTGTGTGTGTGTGTGTGTGTGTGTGTGTGTGTGTGTGTGTGTGTGTGTGTGTGTGTGTGTGTGTGTGTGTGTGTATGTGGGAGTGTTTTTTAAATAAAAATGATAGCTTACTCTGTTCTCTCTTCTTCCTTTTTGCGTGATATTATCCTGCTGACTCCACTTCCATCCTGCAGTGATGATAATGATACAGGAAAAATATGGCATAAATCAAAATAATACTAATTGTGATTGAAATAATAATTATAGTAATAATCGAAATAACAATTATAGTAATAATCGAAATAATAATGATAATATTCTGAACCATGATAATAATAATAATGAAATCGAAATGCGAAAAATGACGACAAGAGCACGAACATAGATCTCAAGGGGATGGTCAGTGAACTCTGCCCTGAGGTCACTGAGCACTGACCTCTTGACCTGCACCCTCTCTGCCTTCCTCCCCCTTCCTCCCTCATCATCGTCGTCTGATTGGTGGATGGATGGTGGAAGAAAGTGGTGATGGTAAAGGAAGGAAGGAAGGGAGATAGTAATGATGGAGGAGAGGTTGGGAGAGATGGTGAAGGAAAAAAGAAGTGGGAGATGGTGAAGGAGAAGAGGAGTGGGAGATGGTGAAGGAAAAGAAGAGTGAGAGATGGTGAAGGAAAAGAGGAGTGAGAGATGGTGAAGGAAAAGAGAAGTGAGAGATGGTGAAGGAAAAGAGGAGTGAGAGATGGTGAAGGAAAAGAGGAGTGAGAGATGGTGAAGGAAAAGAGGAGTGGGAGATGGTGAAGGAAAAAAGAAAAAGAGAAATGTGGAGGAAGGGAGGTGGGAGAGATGGTAAAGGAATGGTGGGAGATAGTGAAAGAAGGAAGGGTGGTCAAAAGAGATGATGATGTAGGAGAGGGAATATGTTCATAAAGGAAAAGAAAAAATAAGTGAAGAACAGAGTGGATGAAGAGAACGGGATGAATATGTTTGGATGAATATTGGCAGGAAAAAGTGGTCACATGTCACCAAACCTACCATAGTACTTTGGAAACTGCTTTGACGGTCTGTAAATCTTCGACTTGTCATCATCATCATCATCGCCACCACCCTCCTTTCCATGCTTCTCCACGCCTTCATCCTTATTATTGATATTTAATTGTATTCATTATTGCATAAATTAATGGAAATGAATAAACATGTTAAACTTCTTATGAATAAACATGACAAACCAGAACAAAATTAGAGATATCAGGCTTGAAGCTGAGTGGGTTGTCAGCTGTGAGAGCATGTGTGGTTGATTACTGCTGTAGTCATCAGTTTCGTTTATCATAATCATAATCATCATAATCATCAGCATCATCATCATAATCATCACCCACCAGAGGACACAGACGCCTGCTTGGTGGCTTTCTTTTCAAGTTCATATTTCAACTTCTTCTCCACCTCCCACAACTTGCCAATCACCTGCCATCATTGCAATAATATTATGTATAATAATAATAATAACAATAACAACAAAAAGCATAATAGGAATATTAACAAGTATAACAAACAGAAGAATAAAAATATCAATAAAAATCTCAATAAACGAAAAAACAAACAGTTCGTGAAATGACCAAGTCCCAGATTGCAGGCAACGACAATAAAGACACACCCTGCGCCTTGGCCACCATCACTGACGTAACGTTGCATATGTATGAGGACATCTCTCGATTGAGAAGGGTGAGGACTGGATGGCCCTGTGAGGGGGGGGGGGGGTTATGAAATGGATTTATGAATATGAAAAGGAAAGATTTTTATTATAACTTAAAGTTTATAAATTCTAAATTTTATATGTATGTGGAAAAATAAAAATTAATAATATTGATTTATAATTTAAAGTCAATATAAATATTCCATGTGACATTTATAATATATTATGCACACAGCCCTGTGGCCATTACTACACCTTTTTCAAATCTACTCCGTCCTCCTTCATCCTATCAATTACTGCTTTGTACTGCTTGTTAACTGTCTTGATGCTCTTCTCTATATCTCTCAATATCTCCATGCATCTCACCTTGTCTTCTTCACTGATCTATGAAATAAAAGTTACATAAAAAAAATAAATTATACAATTAATAAATTAATAATTTTATTGAAATAGATATGGTGACCGTTTTAAGCATTTCAACCCGAGACAGCGTGATTTTCGAAACCAAAAGTTACTCTGTAGTTAAATTAACTTTTAAATTTACAAAATAGGTTAGAAATGTTGATGCGCTGAATTTTATAAACAAAACAACTCATTTTAATCGAATTTATTTTTTAAATTAAAAAAACAATTTAACCATTCACAAATATAAGCCATTTAAAGTAATTATTCCTTATCCACTTCATCACCCTTTTCAACTATATTTTCAACCAAATGCCCTTCAACCAGCCATTGTCTCAACCATCCACTCCCTTAACCATTAATTCTTTCAACAATTCCAAGAATCATGTAAATAACTATCACTATAATCACTTGCGCTTCTTCCTCGCACTAGCTCCAAGTTCAATACACAAAAGTGCAAATCTGTTCCTACAAGAGTACTTATTACTGGCCAGAAGTCTGCCAGTAACTAGGTCACTTCCAATGGCGACGTGTGATTCGTCAGAAGATGTCCAATGATGGCATTGTAGGTCGGAAGAACGTCTGCTACCCGCCCTGGTCGATCCATGCCATACCACTTTGTGAGGCCTGTTTGTGTTTGTGTATGTGTGTGTGTGTGTGTGTGTGTGTGTGTGTGTGTGTGTGTGTGTGTGTGTGTGTGTGTGTGTGTGTGTGTGTGTGTGTGTGTGTGTGTGTGTGTGTGTGTGTGTGTGTGTGTGTGTGTGTGTGTGTGTGTGTGTGTGTGTGTGTGTGTGTGTGTGTGTGTTTGTGTGTGTGTGTGTGTGTTTATTTCTCACCAGTGGAGATCTTTCATGATATCTCTGCCATCGAAGGAGTATATGGAGGCAGCCTTCTTCCACACTCCTCCATCCCCTCGGAAAATGTCTCCCAGATCATTGAAGAGGGTCTCGTTCTGGTGTAGAAAGGTAGAAGGTGGAGGGATGGTTAAGGGTGGAGTGAATGGTAGTGGTGGAAGAATAAGTTGTGTGAATAAATTAAAAACAGCTTCAACATTTAACGTAACTTAGCAAAAAAACACCTTAGAGTTCAGAACAGGTACTAAAAGATTTTCATTTCTATGCACCAAAGACTTCAGATCTTGCAAAGTAGACGATAAAAAAGCCACAAAAGTGGACTTCCACCCAAACTTTCGAGCTTCCTTATAGCACGTGTAATCGGCCCCTCTCACACCATCCATGTCTCCGGGGAAGGGGTAAGTGGCAGCTATGAGGTGCACTGGATGTGAGGGTGGTGGGACCGGAGGTGGCTCAGGAGTGGTGGGTACCTGTGTGGAATTAGCAATTTTCTAATTAATTATAATCTAATAAGATTAATTAACAATTTTGATAAGAAGAGACTGAATTGAATGAAAAATACAATGGAGTATATAACATTTCTGACAAAATATTCTGTTTTCAAAGAATGAGTAAAAACTTAAAATAATTGTTGAGAATTTGCTATCAAAAGGACACAAATTGATGATGATAATGCCACAAACCAATGATAATAGGAATGAGTAAATCATTGACAAACCGGTCGAGGTCTGTTGATGCTCTCATCGGAAAAGTATTCTTCAATCTGTATCCATAATATTATTATTATAATAGTTTCAGGGATAAGTTAATCGCTTAAAACCTCAGGTTATTGAGTCTGAAATATGCTATAACTCTAATGTTTTCGTCATTGAAACATTCATTTTCTCCTTCTCCCTCTTTCATCCACCCTCCCACATCTTTCTCCTCCATGCACTCTCCTTCCACTTCCTCCCACTCACCTGGATCTTAGCGTATCCATGCACAGTCCTAAGAAATAGCATCTCACTGTGTTCTGTAACCAGGTACACCAGACTGCCCAGGGATAAAGTTTTCATGCCTTCCACCATCTCATCCACACCCTTGAAGACTATTGTTCCAGGACCGGAGTGCTGCGGTGGTTGCGGTGGTTGTGGTGTTTGCGGTGGTTGTGGTGGTTTTTGTGATAGTTGTAGCTGCGGTGGTTTTGGTGGTTGTGATGCCAGTTGTGGTTGCGGTTGTGGTTGAAAGTTGTGTGTTTGTGATGACAGTTGTGGTTGTAGTGATTATTTTTATAATCAAAAGAACAGCTTTTAGTTTAACTTGAATAACTCCAAAAGTTTGGAATCCGACTTACCTGTTCGGAAAAGCCCGGAGGACCCTGTGAAATGATGTTTGTGACAATAATTCAATTGTTAATTTGTACAAATAGTGATACTTGTACCATTGGAATGTTTGAATCTTATGTATAAAAGATAACTAGATAATACGAAAAAGAAATTTTAAAGTGAAAAAATCATACGGGAGGGCCAGGAGGCCCAGGGGCACACGCCACTCCTTCTTTGTCCCCCAACACCCCTGCTTCCCCCTTTTCTCCCTTCTGACCAGCATTCCCCTCTTCTCCCTGTCACAGAGGTTGTATGTTTGGTTTGATGGGGCGATGTTTCAACGCGGTGAAAAATGGAACACAATAGAATGGGCTTGAAGCTCGTCCGGATTCACGCCATGTTAATAATAATTGTCGTTGTTTTGTATTAATTATTTTTTTTAATCTCACCTTGGTTTCTTACCAATCGTTGGGACTCAAAAAATATGCTAAAACAAAATCTAAAATATTTTTTTGTGATTGAGATTATGACTATTGTTAATGTCACATTTGTTTATGATTATGATTACTGTTGGGGTCACGTGAAAGTCACCTTAAATCCCCTGGGACCCGAGGGTCCAGTGCGACCCTCCAAGCCGTTCAGTCCATTCACTCCCCGGTCTCCCTTCTCGCCCTTCACTGCCTCTGTGGAGAGTGGTGGAGAAAGAAGTGGGGAAGAGAGGTAAATATGATGATAAGTATTTTTTAATCCTATAAATATTAATAAACTATGATAATCATTGGAATAATATTAAAGGGTATATAATACAAATACCAAGGAATACAAATGATGAATATACAAATAGGGATAACGAATAAAATAAATAATAATAATATGTACTACTGCTTCTGCAGTATAAAGCACCAAGATATTACATACCTTTTGCAGCGCAGCCTCCATCACTTTGGCTTAGGTTTGACACGATGTCTCTCTGGTAATGATTTATTGTCTTGTTGAGTTTTATTTCTTAAGAAATATACAACATTTATATATACATAAATATACAATTATAGGGTTTTTTAGAAATACACAATGACAGATGGTATATTTATAAATACATAAAATTTTAGATGTACAATGATAAAATCAAAATAGGCTTTAAACTCACAAACAACTGGTCAATCAGTGCTCCAGTCACCTACAGAGGTTTTGGTGATTGTCTATAAGAATTGCATTACAAAGACGATGCATTATTGTAACACTAGTATAATGGTAGTGATACAATACTTATTATAAGCGACGGGTTTTCTAGCGGTAAAAGTTTGGTGTTCTTCTTGTTCAGCTTGGGTTCAATTCCTATCGACGCCCAAGTGCGTCAAGGCTCCAGAAGAAAAATATAAAAAATACTATGTGTAAT
>OX030968.1:3118342-3135842 GCA_943735955.1 Piscicola geometra | reverse complement strand
ACTAAATAAATAACTAAATAAATAACTAAATAAATAACTAAATAAATAACTAAATAAATAACTAAATAAATAACTAAATAAATAACTAAATAAATAACTAAATAAATAACTAAATAAATAACTAAATAAATAACTAAATAAATAACTAAATAAATAACTAAATAAATAGCTAAATAAATAACTAAATAAATAACTAAATAAATAACTAAATAAATAACTAAATAAATAACTAAATAAATAACTAAATAAATAACTAAATAAATAACTAAATAAATAACTAAATAATTAGCTAAATAAATAACTAAATAAATAACTAAATAAATAACTAAATAAATAACTAAATAAATAACTAAATAAATAACTAAATAAATAACTAAATAAATAATTAAATAAATAACTAAATGAATAAATGAATGAATAAATAAATAGATAAATGAAAAAAATGATTTAAAGTTTTAAAGCTGGTTCTTGTTTCAAGACACTGATACAATCTCATATTTCCCGCGGTTATGAGATTGTATCGCAAGGGCGTGTTGCATTTTGCATGATTTTTCGCTTGGAAATCATGGGGAAGTAGAATTAAACTTTGACTCGCTAACCGTTATGATGCTGAGAAAGTCAAATCTTTTCGAGACGTCCTTACTGCTTTCTTTTCCTTTTCCAATTTCTTCATCATCATCATCTCCATCTCCATCTCCATCTTCATCTTCATCTCCATCTCCATCATCCTTTTCACCATCTTCATCATTCTCTTCATCATCGTCATCGTCTTCATCATCATCATCTTTATTCTCTCCACCATCATCAACATCATCATCATCATCATCATCATTTCCACCACCCTCCTCCTCTTCTTCGTCAGTGGATTCAACGTCTTTTCCACTGCCACTCTCATCAACCTCTTCGTACTCATAATCAGTCACAGGATCATCACCATCACCATCATCTTCGACACCATCATTATCATCATCGACACCATCATTATCATCAGCGACAGCATCATTATCATCAGCGTCAGCACCTCCATCATCCACACCGTAGTCAGAAGTCCCATTAGACTTTTCTTCATCTCCATTCGATTCTTTTCCTTCAGTTACTGAATAATGGCAGTTACTTAAAATGTCGAGTTTCAAAGTCGATAATTAAAGCACACACATAATTATCACCACTTTTTCAAGCCACAAATATTAATCAATATTCCTTAATTAACCCACCAACAATATCCTTAAATTAATTTTTATATCCACCACTGCTACCCTCAACCATCCACCCCTCACCTTCTTCTCCCACGCATGAGCACACAAGAAATGCAGCAATGGAAAACACTAGTAGCACATTTGATCTCCTACCCATCATGGTTTAAAAAAAAAAACCTAATTTCTGAGAGCAATTAGTGATTTTAATTGAAATAATTACCCAATTATGGTCTTCGTGAGAGTTTAATTTTTTAAAATTTAAGTTCTTTTAGCGGGCATTTTGTATTTTAGAGCTACAAATTACGAGATTGCATGGGTGGATCCATTTAAAACCTCAAGGTTTGGACTGTCATTTGCTAGCACAACGTCTCTATATAGAAAAACCAACTCATCATTATCATAACCACCCCCATCATTATCACAACCACCCTATCATAATCTACGACAATCTTTGATTGAAAAAAACAAAAGTTATGAAATGATATCAACTTAAAATAATATTAATTTTAATTGCAGATGAAGATAAGAAGGAAGAGGAGCAATTAGTAACTATCTCTCGCTTCCACACAGTGTGACCTCGACACCATAAAATTTGATTAAGTTTTTAACAAGTTGATGGGTGAGTGGATGGGTGGGATGGATGAGTGGTTGGGATGGATGAATGGGTAGGATGGATGAGTGGTTGGAGTGAAAAGGGGTGGTTGAGTAGGCAAGGTGAATGTTGCATTTCATTTTATTATGTTTTGTTGCATTGTGAGTGGGTAGGGAATGCAAACAAGAATCTATACATCTCAAAATAACATTTTTCATGACACAATCATCATCATCATCTTCATCATCATCGTCATCATCATCATCATCATCATCATCAGGACAGAACGAGGGATCGATTAAAGACACTGAAGGAAAATGGTTCGATTCTGGTGATGAGTTCCTGTTGTGGAATAGAAGCAAGTATTGTGCAAAACTCATTATTAACTCGAAAAACAAATAATAAATATAATTTATTAATTGAAATAATTATCGATATCTAAATTAATTATAAAATCACTTATTTTAACATCTTCTATAAAAGACCTTGAAACTTTTAATACCAGTTATAATACAAATGGTCACTACACCACCACAACACCATCACTACACCACCACAACACCACCACTACACCACCACTACACCACCACTACACCATCACTACACCATCACAACACCATCACTACACCACCACTACACCACCACTACACCACCACAACACCACAACAACACCACCACTACACCACCACTACACCATCACTACACCACCACAACACCACCACTACACCACCACTACACCACCACAACACCACCACACCACCACTACACCACCACTACACCACCACTACACCACCACTACACCATCACTACACCACCACAACACCACCACTACACCACCACTACACCACCACTACACCATCACTACACCACCACTACACCACCACTACACCACCACTACACCACCACAACACAACCACTACACCACCACAACACCATCACTACACCATCACTACACCACCACAACACCATCACTACACCATCACAACACCATCACTACACCACCACAACACCACCACTACACCATCACTACACCACCACAACACCATCACTACACCACCACAACACCATCACTACACCACCACAACACCATCACTACACCATCACAACACCATCACTACACCACCACAACACCATCACTACACCACCACTACACCATCACTACACCACCACAACACCATCACTACACCACCACAACACCACCACTACTACCTCAACGAGTAGGTTGTCTGGGTGCATTAGGAGAGAATGCAGCAGCCCATCGACCACAGGAACCACCTTTGCCATCGCCATCCTCCTGCTCTCCTCAGTAGGTCCGTCCCTGTCGTGGTGGTGTCTGATCGATGAATGCTGCGTTAGCAATGCCGGTAGACGTTATGTTAATGAGCTAAAAGTGGGTTTTTTCAGAAAACGTCATTTTCAACATGTAAAGTACCTTTATTTAAGTAATGATATTTTGAAACTAAATAAAATTATTACTAAAAAATAGATAATGCAATAACCTTTTTAATGCATTTAATTTCTATAATTTATTTTACTTTTTTTTATCTAAAATTAAACGATTCAAACAAAGAGTATACGATTTCAGGAAATGCTGTTAAACAACGGCACCTCGTATACCTTTTCATTTAATAATTACGCTGGTGAAAGAATTAATTGATTAAAAAAAATGATACATTTAAAATTAAAAATTGAATTGTCTACATTTTGTGACATGGCGCTAATCTGTAAGTTGAAATCAACTCTCACAAATTTCATTTTAGTGGTAAAACCCGCATAACATCTACAAAATAAAATATTTTTTAAAGAAGCACCTTTTTATGAAAATGTATGTTATATATCTTTTGAATAAAATAAAAAAAATTAATTTCATTAATGAAATCATTTACCTTTTAATTTATTACTTTTGGACATACCAGGACATTCAAATTTTAAAAGCCACCGCTTGCGCGTCGTTGTCTTTCCTTTAGTTACTAAGTAACTAAAGTAAACTAAAGTTTAGTCTTTTAGATCTACGAGTTTGAAACTCTTTAAATATTTTAGTTAAAATGAATTCTAATCCATAAAAATGCGATTAGTTATTTTAAAATGCGATATACAGAACTTATACTATTTTCAAATTTTAAAAGTCTCACCAGCAAAAGAAGTTTTAGAACTATATAAATACAAACTGAAATAGTGGCTGGAACAGAGACTGACTAGAAAAATAGGAATTTTAATCTTCGTTTAATTAATAAAAGTTCAAAACAAAATAAAAACTTTCTTGAAACGTCAATCTCTGAGTTTGAGTTAGGAAACGAAAGGGTCATTATTCTGTTTAAATTTTAACTTTAAAAATGTTACAAAATATATAAAATGCACAAAAGTTCATAATAGTTTTCATTTTTTATTCTTTATCCAAAAAGCTTTTTTCAGAGTCACTCAATCGCAAAAAAGGTTATTATTAAGAAGTCCATGCTTTTACAGACTCGAATGTTGTTGACAACTCTTAATGTTGAATAAACTGTCTTAAAAACTGTGTTTGAAAACTTAAATTTTTTTCTACATTTTAATTAAATTTTTTTTTAAATAAAATTAATTAAATTTTATTACATACATATTGCAAGTTTAGACTCAATAAACGTTTATTAGTGCAAAAAGATACTTTTTTTTCTATATAATGTCTTTCAAAACGCTATAACTTATGTTTTTTTGAAGATAAATACTTTTTTTTTAAATGCTTTGTTTCTTTTTAGAAAATACATATACATGAAAAGTTTGAATAAATTTAGTTATTTAAAACTCAAGTTATAGTACAAAATAGTACTTTTATGCTTTCCACACGGGTCCGTGCGCACCGCCTATATTTGGAACGCTATGCAATGGTAACTCGATGCATGAAAAGTTAGCATTAAAAGTGACATAACTTCTAAACGGGTCAAAATTAAATAAAAAAAATTAACGGCATTCAATTTCTTTTATCATATTCTAATTTTTGAATATTTTTTTATAAATATTAATAAGGTTTGAAAAATCGACCGGCATTGCTAATGCTGCGTCCTCTTCGTTGATTTCCCGCGAATTCGATCACAGGATCAACGAAAACGATCGAGCATCATCCGCTCAAGCACGTTGTATTGACTCCCTCCAACATACAGTGGATCAGCAGGGAAGTAGGCTCGCAATCGTCGCTGAAGGAAGTGGAATGAAGAGTCGAGACAAGAAGAAAACGTCTCCGGAAAGTCAGCGCTGTTGTGGTAGTGGCGGTGATGATGGTGATGATGTTGATCAAGAAATTATACAAGATTTTTGTTCTCTATAGTCCAATCAAATCAAATCCACTTTAATCTAACCTATAAAAAATTAACTGTTAAGACATAAAATAATATATTATTAATTATTATTATTGTTATTCTGATGAGGGCTCAAACCCGTTAATGATCTGCCTGACGTTGTGTGAGATGCAGGCGTATGCAAGCTCCCTCTCATCTCCGCCCTTACTCCTCTTCCTCTCTCCCTTAGCGCTATGATCATCATCATCAGCATGAAGTTGTTGATGATGATCAATATCATCACCATTGTCAATTTTACCCAAGTCTACGAAGCCTTCCAGTTCGTTGTGTGCACCACCCCCACCCCTAATACGAACATTATTAAGAACACCAACATCATAACCACAACCCCCACCAAAAGCAGTAGCATCATTATCATGAACCCCGAAAGCAACAGCATCATTATCAACACCACCACGACTATTAAACATGCACGCGGCCATGTTGACTAGGTGGTTGTCATGGTAACCGTTGACCTTTTTCATCTCGACCTTCCTCCTTACAGATGTAATCAGGTCACAAAGGTCATCCGCCGTGACCTCTTTCGATAGTTTTATGTCGTTCATCACCATAGTGACGGAGTGATGGATAGATTGGATGAGTTGCTGCATCCCTGAATGGATGAAAGGATAAATGAAGGAATGCATCAATTAATGGATGGATGGAAGGATGAATAGATGAAATGTAAAATGCAAGATGAATGGAAGGGTGAGGGCATGGATGAATGAAAAGATGGACGGATGGGAACTCAAACCTTGACTGAAAAAGTAGTTGATATCCTCCAAATACTTCTCCCTTATCATGCAATCCTCTTCATCCTCCTCCTCCTCCTCCTCCTCCTCCTCCTCACACACACTGCCCCGTTGATGCTTATTGTAGAGGTAGGCGCTGATTACCGTTAGATGCACTTTCAACATCACAGTCAGCATCGTCACCGCGTACACCGACGTCATCGTCCTCGTGAAGCCTGCCATTGGTCGGTGAGGAGGTTAATAAGTAAGTGAGTGAGAAATAAGGTTAATGAGATGCATGAGTGATTGAAAGTTAATGAAGAATGGATAAATGAACGTCACTGAGTAGTTTGAGCTGTTTCCAGATGTCGTGAGAGTTTACAGGCCTGGAGGATGGAAAGAAATAAAGTGATAACTCATTTAAAACTCATTAAATATTAATGCATTAAAAACTGATTAAATATTCATGCGTTCAAAACTTATTGAATATTCATGCATGCGAAACTAATTAAATATGCATGTATTCAAGCATTATTCCTTTGAATATGCATAGCAGACGACTCTAACTTCTTATGGAGTTGCTCTCTCAGTTCTTCAGTGTTCAGCTTTTCAGACAGCAGTGCTTTGAGACTTGTAATAAGGGAGTGGACTGGGGTGGTGATGATGATACTCATACGCATGCAAGAGAGAGCCAGGTGTAATGATGATGATAGAAAAATTATAATAATAAAGAGCATGATGCACGCCTACTTGTCCTGTTGCATGTCATTTGGCTCATCTCATAGTGCTTCTTCTTCCTGCATAATAAGAATAACAATCTTATTAATATTCAAAATAACAACAAGGATAATATTATTAACAGCAACAACAATAATAATAACAATAATAATAATGATGATAATAATATTATCATTTAAAATAATAACAAAGATAATATTAATAAAAGCAAAAATAATAATAATGATAATAATGAGCATAAGATGAGCAGGTTGACTGAGACCTAATGAAGGTGAGCAGTTCCTTCAGCTCCTCCTCGCGATGCTGCTGCAGCTTCCGTCTCACATAGCCGCCAAGAAAGTACAAGCCTGTTCGAGTGTGGGTAGGTGCAGTTATAAAGTAACTCTATTATTGTTGTAGAGGTTTTTGGAGTGGTTTGCAAGAACTTGATGGTTTCACATGAAGTAATGGGTAGTTTTGATATTCTTTAAGATAAGTAAATTTTCCAGATTATTAATTAAATCAGAAGATTTCATTGAAAAAGTATTTTCAAGATATTAGAAGTTTTTTGCAATGAATTCTCACTTCCACACACAAATCCAGTGAAAATAAACTTATTTCTGTGCCGCTTAACGAAGTTCCATAATCTCCCGATCATTTTATTTTAAAGTTTTAAGAGTTAATAGTCCTAGATTCTTTATTAAATCTTTAAGAACAAAATGTATCAGGCACTCAACTAAGAGTAAATAACGCTCACTTGTTCAAAGTTTACCTTTATTATATAAAGTTATTAAATAATAAAAAAACTAATTTTTATATAAAAATAACTATATTGATAATTCTAATATTAGGTTGACTGGTATAATTGTTTGCAAAAAGTTATTAATTGGAAAGTTAGCGCTTGCTAATTCTCAGTGCAATTCACTTTTTAACGTTGCATGCCGAAGTGAGTTTCTTGCCAGCTTGATTAAGAGGCCCCTGCTCCAAGATGGGGATTTTAGATAGGATAGCCGAGATTGAAAATGAGGTAAGTAGACTTTCAATCCAAATGTTAATTCACTTTTTTGAAGATCCATGCACTGCCAACATGACACATACAACAATGGCCAATGGTTTCTTCACCAACCAAGATGAACAGGACGCAGAAAAACAAGGCGACAATGGGTCACTTGGGTCTTCTTAAAGCTCGTCTGGCGAAACTTAAGAGGGAGCTGATCGAGCCGAAGGGTGGTGGTGGCGGAACCGGGGAGGGATTTGATGTCGCCAAGACAGGAGATGCCAGGATTGGCTTTGTTGGTGGGTTACATAATGTTACTTACATTTCACATAAAAAAATCTAAATGGTAAGTTATATTTAAAACTCTCAACCATCCGAATTCACATTCATTTTAACCAGCATCACTCTTCAAAAAAGCCTTTCCATTACCCTTCCAGGCTTTCCATCCGTGGGCAAGTCGACACTACTGACAAATCTGGCAGGCGTGTATTCAGAGGTGGCGGCTTACGAGTTCACAACACTGACCACCGTGCCAGGCTGTATCAAGTACAAGGGAGCCAAGATTCAGGTGTTGATAATGAAACAACAAATGCACTGGGATGTTATCATTATGATACCATAAAATACAATTATGAGTTCCAAACATTTGGTAAATGTACAAGCCTTTTAAGACTACTTTTATAAAAGTTTTATATTCCACACCATCATCATCATCATCACCACCACCATCATCATCAACACCACCATCATCATCACCACCATCATCATCATCTCCACCATCAGCTTCTGGACCTGCCCGGCATCATTGAGGGTGCCAAGGACGGAAAGGGAAGAGGGAAGCAAGTGATTGCTGGTGCCTTTTTCGCCTAATCTTCAAAAACTTCACTTCTTCTGCTGCATCTATTTATTCCATTATAATTATAATTCTTATTGTTGTTGTTGTTATTGATATTATTTGATATAATGTTATCTCTGAGGTTGTATATATCATTATTATTATTATCATCAATTCTTTCAATCATTATTCATTGATACATACTTATTGTAGAATATACATAACAGTGGCACGCACATGCGGTCTGATCTTCATGGTGCTAGACGTGTTGAAGCCACTACAGCACAAGCAATTGCTGGAACACGAGCTGGAGGGGTTTGGTTTGAGACTGAATAAGGTGTGGTGTGGTTTGGAGGGGGGTTGGGTGGGGTTTGGTTTGGAGGGGGGTTGGGTGTGGTTTGGTCTGGTGTGGGGTAGTGTGGTGGAGTGGAGTGTGAAGAGATGACGTTTGGTGTGGTCGGGTGTGGTGTGGTGTGGTATGTTTTGCTAGGGCATCGTGATGTGGGAGATGTAGTGTGTTGTAATAGGATATATAGGAGGGGGTGTGTTGTTGCGCTTTTGTACTGAGGTGTGCCATGACGCACCGCTAGATGGATCTCACTACAACATCAGTGTCAGAAACCACACACACACCCTTCCCCCCTACAAAAACGCACGCACACACACACACACACACACACACACACACACACACACACACACACACACACACACACACCCTTCTCCTCTACACAAACACACACATACACACGCACACAGGATCCTCCTAACATCACGTTTAAACGCAAAGACAAAGGTGGCATCAACCTCACGGCGACTGTCGCCCAGTCAGAGCTTGACATCGACACTGTCAAAGTGAGTCATCTTGCGGCTATTTAAACAATATTTTGTCGTTTCTATGGTATGGTATGAAGTAGCGATCACAAACAAATGCATATACACATACGTACACAAATACACAGAAACACCTTCCCCCCTCACACACAAACACACCCTTAGACACCCATCTCTCCACCCACACACACATAAACACATTCTAACCCCACCCATCTTCCCCTACAAATCCACTCTAAAACCTACTCTCCACACACACAAATCCCCATCGCTACCTTCCCCTCCCCTCACAACTCTTCTTTCCCCTCCAAACACTCCACAAGCCTCCTCCCCTCATAACTCTTCTTTCCCTCCAAACACTCCACAAGCCCTCCTCCCCTCACAACTCTTCTTTCCCTCCAAACACTCCACAACCCTCCCCCCCCTCTACCCTACACAGGCGATCCTGGGCGAGTACCGCATCAACAGCGCCGACGTGACGCTGCGACAGGACGCGACGACTGAGGAGCTGATCGATGTCATCGAAGGGAACCGCATCTACGTGCCCTGCCTCTACGTCCTCAACAAGATCGACCAGATCTCCATTGAGGTTGCGCCTGCCTGCTGCATTTATATTAGTATTGTTATTTGTAGAATTAGTTGTAGGAGTGGTATTAGTAGTATTTTTATTTTTAGTAGTTTTAGTAGTATTAGTAGTTTCATTATTATTATAAATATTATTATTATAAATATGCTTAATATAAATATTATTATTATGAGTATTATTTTTATTTATTGTTGTAAATATTATGATTATAATAATTATTGTTGTATTATATTAATAATATTTATAATAATATATTAATAATATTTATAATATTATATTTTATATTATTATCTTTATTTTATATATTTATTTCAAAATTCCACCGCGACAGGAGCTGGACATAATCTACAAGATCCCCCACTGCGTGCCCATCTCTGCCCACCACAAGTGGAACTTTGACGACCTCCTCGAGAAGATGTGGTCTTATCTGCGCCTCGTCCGCCTGTCAGTCGCCATGCGTTCGTGTGTGCATTCGTGAAGGCTGAATGGTGAATTCGTGAATGTATTGATAGTAATGATTAGATTAATTAAGTTGTGTGGATTTTTGATTCGTGAATTGTGAATTCGTGAATGCATGGAGGATTCTAGATTCCATACGCCAGTTAATCACTAATTCAAAGCAAACCCATTCACATTCAGCTATGCATTCACACGCATCCATTCATTCTTTCTCACCCAGCTATTCACCACTAAGCTCTCTTTCTACCACTACAATCCCCCTTCCTCCAACCACCTCACCTTCTCTTCCCCCTCTCTTCCGCCATTACACCCTCGCCTCTCAATAAACCTCATCCTCCAATCACCATTACACTCTCCCCCTTTCCACCACCACACTACAGCTACACCAAGCCAAAGGGTCAACTGCCCGACTACTCCTCACCCGTGGTGCTGAGGCAAGAGCATCAGTGCATCGAAGACTTCTGCAATAAACTGCATCGAAGCATCATCAAGGAGTTCAAGTAGTAAGTGGTGGTGGCGCATGTGATTGTTGTTGTCGTAGCTGCTGTCATTGTTTTAGTGCTTATTTGACTATTTTTTATGAGAAAAAATACATTGTTTTTATTCAAAATTGCTTTGAAATTCAAATATAGTTTTTTTGAGATTTATTATTTAATATTTATTTGTATATATACATTTTTCATAACGGTAAACAAAACAAAAAAGGTGAAAAAATAAATTTTTTCAGCTAAACCTGTTTTCAATTTTAAAATATACTTTAAACAGCCGTTTTCAACTACTTATTATCATTTGAAACTATATATAGACTATATTATTTATATATTATATTATTTATTTTTATTCGAAACCTTTTGCACAAACACAGTGCCCTGGTGTGGGGCAGTTCGGTGAAGCACCAACCACAAAAGGTGGGAAAGGAACATGTGCTGGCAGACGAAGATGTTATCCAGATCGTTAAGAAGTAATCTATTCAATAATAATAATTTTAAAGGTAGTAATGTTTAAAAACATAAATACTAACTATTGTTATTATTTTTAGTTTTTTCACTTTTGTTTATATGCTTTTATCTATTTCTGATTTGTTTCTTTCAGCAACTTATACTTTTTTTCAGGAAATGAAGTGTCTTCATTATAAGATGGATCAAGATTTTTTTATTTATTCATATTTTTGAAATAAAGTCAGTTTTTTTTCATTTTTCAGTCTAATATTAAAGAATTTTGATGTCAAATACATATTTCTAAAATAAGCATTGGTAGCAATTTCTTCAATATTTAGTTTGTCGAGTAGTCTTACCATTAATTATCAAAAGTGAAACATGTTTTTAGTAAAATTAAAAAGTTTCGGCATCGTCACAAAAGTTCTAAAATGTCTCAACAAAAATGAATTTAGCTCCAGATTCTACTCCATTCAACCACCTGAATGGCTGGGTGGCAAAAGCATGTTTGACTTCAGCGGTCAGTATGACTTCCCAGAACACTCAAAACCATTTGAGCAGCGACTAAAAGGTTTTCAAATGATTTTAAATAAATGCTATTTTTGTACTGTGGTATTTATTTTAATTTTAATTATTTAGAATGTTTATTCTAATGGTTGAATATATTTTAAATATTATCACCAAGAAATAAAAGAGGCGAAGCAATCAAATGAGCCGAAAGTTCAGCCAAAAAACATAGGTGGGGTGGTTGAGAAGACGGAAAAAGGAGACTTGCAAAAGATCATAAATGCAAACAAGAGCAATAAAGAGATGGAGAAACAGGCCAGACTAAAGCAGTGTTAGTGATGCATTTTTCTAATCATTCATTTAAAAATTAAATCTTTAAATTAAATTTTTAATTTTTCAAATCTATTTTTTAATCATTTGAAATAGTAGTTGTATTAATATGCATATATTACATATGCAAATAGTTTCACCCATACTATGAAGGTAACTAGATATCACTATAAATGACTTGCATCTATATTTAATTTTTTCCACTGACAGTGAAAGTGTCAGTGGAGGAGATAAGAGAGGAGTGGTGGCTCGACTCAGGCCCCACACATGTCCACAAGCTTGCCCATCACTACGGCATCTTTAAACACCTCTTCAATGGCAATTACTTCTACCCAGTGCTTGACTTAAAAGTGCACTTCGACTACAATGAAGACTTGGTTACACCAGTGTACCATGGCAATATACTCACACCCTCTGATGTATTCATTTTTATTAACTAATTCATTTCAAATTAATTAATCAATTTATCAATATTATAATATATAATTTAAGAAATTAAATATAATATTTTTTTAAAAGAAATAAATTGAATGTTACCAATAAACCCTACATTAATTTATATATCACACACCTCCATTCCTATTTCTGCACCCATCTCACAGGCGCAGTCACCTCCCCACGTCTCCTACCACAGTGACGTGGGTAGTTTGTGGACTTTACTGATGGTTAATCCGGATGAGAGTCTAACAGATCAGGATATGGAATATGTCCATTGGATGGTGTGAGTGTGGCATGGTGGTGGTGATGATGATGCTGGAGATGTTAATGGTGATGATGTAAATGATGATAATGTTGTTAACGATGAGCATTTCGTTAATGATGAGGATGTTGTTAACGATGAGGAGGCTGTTAATGATGAGGATGTTGTTAATGGTGATGATGATGATGGATCTTTCCACACACACACACCGCCTCCCCCAACAGATGCAACATACCAGGGTCTGACGTGGCAAAGGGAGACACAGTGGTCGCGTACATGCCCCCCATCCCTGCTTCCGGTACTGGTTACCATAGAAACGTCTTACTGCTCTTCCAACAAGATGCCCCCGTTGACCACCAACCCCGCATCTCTGAACCCATCTCTAGCAAGGGTCTTCTCAAGTAAGGGGGGGTGGTGGTCTGTGGGAGGGGTGGATAGCGTTGGTGTTTGGAGAAGGTGGTGGGGTAACAGAGTGAGTGAAAAGGTGGGTGGGAATCCAAGGTGTGGAAATGCAGGGAGAAGAGAAGGGATGAAAAAATATTCCGCACCACAGTCTGGAAGAACGTCTCTTCAGCACCAACTCCTTCCACTCCAGCCACTCCACCCTCACTCCCAAGGGAATCGCCTTCTTTCAGGTCCGCTGCACAACATCTTCATTATTATTATTATTATTTTTATTGGTAGTAGTAGTAGTAGTAGTAGTAGTAGTAGTAGTAGTAGTAGTAGTAGTAGTAGTAGTAGTAGTAGTAGTAGTAGTAGTTGTAGTGGTAGTAGTAGTGGTAGTGGTAGTAGTAGTATTCTCTTTTCTTTACTACAGGCAGAATGGGACGCGTCAGTAAGAAAGTATTACAGAGAGGTTTTAGGTGTGTCCACGCTACTATACACCCATCCCAACCACCACTCCACTCTAACTCCCTCTCCATCACACCAACAACCTTCCCCCTCCCTCCCTTACAGGAATGGGTGAACCGGTGTTCGAATACGACTGGCCCACCGCCTACCACCCCCCTCCCAGAAAGTACCCCCACAAAGAACCCTTCAACCTGTTTGTTCCTTCTTCATTGTTGTTACTGTTGCTATTTTAGTTTTTTAAATTTATTTTTTCATTAATCGGTTGCATTCTTTGTTTTTGATCAATCTATCCATTCATTCATATTTTTATCTATTCATCCATCCATGCACTCACCCATCCATCCATGCACTCATTCATCCATCCATGCACTCATCCATCCATCCATGCACTCATCCATCCATCCATGCACCCACCCATCCATCCATGCACTCATCCATCCATCCATGCACTCATCCATCCATCCATGCACTCATCCATCCATCCATGCCAGGTACTTTGATCGGTACAGAGACAAGAAGGATATAGCGGAGGAAGTTTTAAGGTTAAAACTGCGCGCTACTCATCCATTCAAGACACCGGGAGGTGAGGATAAACTAAAGTATCCATTGGCTCACAAACCACTGCACTACAAGCCCTCTTGGTTGAGGTTGAAGGAGGAGATGATGGAGAGGAGGGTGGAACAGTTCAAGGAGTTGGATTGATGGGGTGGATGGAGGGGGGGGGGGAGAGGGTGAGAAGGAGGAAGAGACAGAGAAAGGGTGATGGTGGTTGTAGGTGGGTGAAGGTGTTTTGGAAGCAAAAGATGGGTGAAGGGGGCTGGTTGATAAGAATCAAATTTGTTTTAAGGACATTTTAAAGTTTGCTTCTTCATTCTATTATTGATTTATTATTATTATTATTATTATTGCATAATTTCTCACTCGGATTCATAGTTGAATGTGTGAAATTATAATCGTCCCAATGTCTCGAGATTCCTTGAACCCACCAACTCGACAAGTGTACTTTCCAAGCTTGTGACCACTTCCTCAACGCCACCCGTATTATTTCCAATTTAATAAAAGCGTTATATAAATAAATTTGATCGGATTATATTAGAACAGCATCAGTAAATGTTTTCGTGCAGAACATTGGTTCGCTGATAAGACTAATTGAGGTTTCAGTGCAGACTTTCGGAGGTAATTATAGAATATTTAACGGAATTTTGAATCATTATCTTCGAGAATTGCTGTTCAGAGGCAATTTAAAAGAGTCAGATACAGATCTTGTTGGTGCAGTGGCGAATCTACCGTTCATTGCAGGATCACTTGGGAAAGTCACGCCTCTGCGGTGATAACGAAATTTGTCCTTTAATGTAGAGAAAAAGTATTTAATACTTTCGCTTCACTATATTCGACTATCTTAAATCAATTTTAAGGTTTACGCTCAAGGGTAAAAATTATAGTTGTCAATTTTAAAATTTACAAAAATTGTGGTTGTTATATAAATGATAAAGCGAGTTGCAGGTGAACCCTTTTCAGACTTATTACATATTATTCTCCAAATATTTTCTCCAAATACCTTTGAAAGATAATTGCCAGTATTAGTCCAGCTTTTGATCAGAACTCAAAATTCACTATAAACCTTTTAAAATATTTTTTTAACCTTATTTCATTCTATTTGCCTACAATATTTCTTACTCCGGTGAAAAACTTCTCCAAGAAAAACTCCTTCATCGAGCATTCCACCCTCACGCACGCCTACGGCAGCAATGTGTGGTATTAAAGGCCGCCTCGACCGAGCAACGATCGAGCGTCGTCGATGCGTGGTAGGTCAAACGTATTTACTTCAATTAATTTATAAAGCGGTTATAACGGACTTTAGTTGAATAAATAAACTCATAAACTAAATGATTTAGTTTATTTAATTTTTACAACTTTTTAAATGGGATGTGTTTGAAAGATAACTGGACGTGCACTGATCATATAGTTGACATTTTGAACTAATTTTGGAAAAACTGTGCGTTATAAATGTTTCAAAATATGGATATTTTCACGTTGGATGAGCTCAGTGGATTTCCTTAAAGGTTGGGTATTACATTATGCTGCCTCACTCAATTTATTGCTCATTTTTTACAATTCAAAGTGTATTGTAATACTGTAAAACTATTTTTATACTTAGATAATTACCGCAAAAACATTGAGGGGTAGTGAAAGCATTGTTATTACAGAAAAGCTAAAGACACGCACAATACACAAGACACACTTTGAATTATTTGAATGTATTTAAAAGCGCTTTATAATTCATTTAATTTATTGATTGATTGGCTTGACTGTCCAGTCATTCCTCGCACGTTGAACAAACCCACTTAGCGATCCATCAATCTTGCAAGGTCGCCATTTTTAACGATAAATCTTTAAATTAATGAAACCTCCATGTACACGTAAGCGAAAAAGTTCGTTTGTGTGTTTGCTTCTTCAATCATAGATTTAGTTTCAGGGTAAGTAGAGCGAAAGAAGATGCCTTGTGCTGGAGGTTCACACAGCCTGGAGAGATTTCTTTGTTTATCATCATCATCTTTTTCATCATCTTCATTTTCTTCCTCGTCTTAATTGATCGAGTTTTCTCATCAATATCATCATCAAGTTAGTCTCTCTGTCCCCCTCACATCATCCTGTCTCGTCTAAATCCTTTCGATTCCCCATAAATAAAGCATCATCGCTGCATTCTCAAAGCAGCATGAGTCATTTTTTTTATAGAAAAAAATGACCAATTGTTCCACTAAATTGATAAAATAATCCATAATTTTCCATTGATGACGCGTGTCACGAATGTCAGGAAATCGAAGTTTGACAGCTTCGTGCCATTTTAATTGTTGAATTTAAGATTTTTCAATAAAAAAAGTGAAAAACTCAAAAAGAACTAATTCACAGAATCTGTTCAACCTTATTAATTATAAATTAATTTTAAAAAAGCTTGCTGGCTTTCAATGATTTATAAGGCGTCCATCACAGCATTTATAGGTCAAAGACTGATTTATGAAGGTCTGAGAAACCCATAAGTAGATGATTCGCTTAAGCGCACCTTTCTCTCCTAAGCAGTTTCGCTCCTAAAGAAATTCAAATTATTTTTTAAACTTTTTTTATAAAAGACTGCTCGGTCTAGAATAATACGTAATTCGCTTATCGAGAAGGAATTCTTCATTAAAATTTGAAGTTATTCTCTTGACAATAACCTTTAGTTTGCTGAAATGTTGAAAAAATATTTGGAATTCTCATGACACATTCTATTGTCATCCCCCATCTTTTTTGTATTTTCCATTTAAGTAAAAGACTTTTAAAAGAGGAAGCGACGATGCATAAGATTGTTTTCCGTGAAAATTAGCAGACTTGTTAATCCTTCATTATTAAATAAATTTATTTCCCGCTTTCGGAGAAAGAAAAACACACAAATCTCAATCTATATTCTCATTAGGTGACTTGATTAATGGTGGAAATTATCTTTTAATGCAGTTTGATTTTATTCACCCTTGCATGGATTTCGACGCGAAGTTTAAACAAACAAAAAGGCCTCAGGGTATATTTCCAGAATCAACTGGTTTGCCAGCTACGACTTCGGTGAGACACCGTTGATAAAATGAACAGAAAATCTCCGCTGAAATAAACTTTCTAAAATTTATCCAGCCCCAGTCCTAATTGGAGGCGAGAACGTGATTATTCAGCGGAAAAGTGCTTTTTTATTTGAACGGAAAAGTTTCTTGATCCGTAAAAATAACAAGTCGCAAAACTTATTCATCAAAAGATCGTTCTCCGAGATTAATACTGATTTCTTATTGAGTTCAGCGCATGCAATATCTTCAATATCGAATGTTTATCGGAGTGGTCATGATGCCCTTTGAGTTGAGATAAGAGACTTAAAAAATAATAAAAAAACCCAAGATGGTT
>OX030968.1:3095842-3113342 GCA_943735955.1 Piscicola geometra | reverse complement strand
CGAAAGCTAGTCATTACACAGCCGTAAAGAATCTTTGTCTTCTAAATACTTATGCATATTTCACGAGCTTCTGATCAAAGCGTATTGCTGCTGCCACAGTCAGAATGCAGTTGCATGCAGATCCCGCCGTGCACTGAGCGATTGTCTAAATCACACTTTGATTCTCGTGCACTCCATGCTGCCTCTGAATATGCATGATTCAATGAATGCCACTTCCATTTCATGTACTACTACTTACTACACCTCCACACAATGCCATTACTACTTAAAACACCTCGATTCAATATCTCTAGGCACTGACTTGCCTGCCAAAACAACTACAAGACCAGAGGTTTCTCCAGAAAACACAACGACTCCCAATCCATCAACATCGCCTCACTGGCGTTTTGAATAATCGATGACCACACGTCGGCGGCACTTCATTAATGGCGAATCAGTGCTTTCGAACGATACTAATTACCAGCGGAATAAACACTCGATCGCCCAATGAATCAGTCTCCGTTCCGTTGAAACGCGTGTGTGTGTGTGTTTCAACGGTCGACGTAGCTTTTTTGTCGGTCAATTGTGCTGTGACCAATGAACAAGATAAGGAAAAGTATGAATTACTGGTTGAAATTAGAACTTGGGAGTTGGAAAATCTATGAAAAGTATATGGCCTGGGGTTGTGGAGTTTTAAAGTAGCTGGGTAGTTGAATAGTTTTTGTAGGATGGTCAAAGGTTTCTGTGTGGAGCCATTAAAATTCACAAGTGTGTAAAGTCAATAGAAGTGATAAGATTTGAAATGAAGGTGACGATGGTGGTGATACTGATGATGGAGCTGGTAATGATGATAGTGGTGGTGGTAATGATGATAGTGGTGGTGGTAATGATGATAGTGGTGGTGGTAATGATGATGTTGGTTGTGGTAATAGTGATGGTGGTTGTAATTTGGAAAATGATGAGGGTGGTGATAGAAGAGATGGTGAAGATGAATGAGTGATGATGATAGAAAAGATGGAGCTGGAAGTGGAGAAGGTGGCAAGAATGTAACTCATACACAAACAACATCGTTAAAGAATGGCAATATTGTAGCAGTAAATGACACTAAGACTACTTTGAACACTTTGCCTTAATGGCTAATCGAGAATATGGGAAGCCCTGTGGTGCTATGCTATAGTTTGTGTGTGTGTGTATGTGTATGTGTGTGTGTGTCTGTGTGTATGTGTGTGTGTGTGTGTGTGCGTGTGTGTGCGTGTGTGTGTGTGTGTGTGTGCGTGTGTGTGTGTGTGTGTGTGTGTGTGTGTGTGTGTGTGTGTGTGTGTGTGTGTGTGTGTGTGTGTGTGTGTGTGTGTGTGTGTGTGTGTGTGTGTGTGTGTGTGTGTGTGTGTGTGTGTGTGTGTGTGTGTGTGTGTGTGTGTGTGTGTGTGTGTGTGTGTGTGTGTGTGTGTGTGTGTGTGTGTGTGTGTGTGTGTGTGTGTGTGTGTGTGTGTGTGTGTGTGTGTGTGTGTGTGTGTGTGTGTGTGTGTGTGTGTGTGTGAGTGTTAACGTAAATCCCACTTGAAGTCATTGCCCTGGCTTCGACAAATGAATTGACAATTCCATAAGCAAGAGTGAATTGTGAGTTATGAGCCTTAACCCAAATGCCTGAAACAGCGGTGGGGCACAAAGGCGCTTCTAACGGGAAAACCTATAAATTAATCTCGCCCATAATTCTGTAGAAGCAATAGGAATTCTGTAATTAAACAAAAGTGTTTATAAAAGCCCAATTCTTATTGCAGGATGCTAACTTCCATGTAAAAAATTGCACGGGAAATATAACTAACGCTTCTTGATGAGTGCAAAGAATAGAACAAAAAAGTCTTGCTGAATGTCAATTCTCTCGAAAAACTTCTTGATGTATTAGATTGGGAAGATACACGGTTTGTTATTTGTAGTTCTCAAACTCGAGTGCATTTTTCATCCTTCTGCGTCCTTGAAGCACGATATACCTCCAGTACTTTCATGCAAGCTTATACCTTTGTCTTATCACTTTGTTTAATGCCATTCAATACCTTATGTACTTTATTTGATTACACCAAAATGCTTTTTAGATTATTGAAATGAAATACATTATTTTGGTTCAGGATATTATAGACTTTTAATGAAACTTGCTTGCATTGAATTTTCTTTTTTTTCTCTTTGATCTTCTAAAAGTGCAAGGCGCCATGATTAAAGGCTTGCAGTCATTTCCAGAGAACTCAGCGAGCCTTTAAGACTTGTCTTCAAAGAGTTTTGATTAGATCTCCTTCGAGTCATGCCAATTCATCATTCATTCAATGTGTTTAATTTCAAGTCCGTTCATGCCGTCCATGTTGAATTTCCTTTGGTCCGTCGGACATTACGGACGTTTGGACAGAAACAAATTACAATTGACCAGCAATTTTTTTCCATTCCGTTGGTCAAACTATTTCGCTATGACTAAGTTTGAGCCTAGTTTTGCTTCAATGATTTGCTAGACAGCCATCAATGAGAAAAATAAAAAATGCTGTGATGGCATCTTTTTGTGGCGATCAAATACATTCACGAAAACATATTCTCTGGAATGTTTGCCTATTTACTGACTGTAAATAAACTCAATGAAAAGGATTATTTGAAAACTTCGAAACATTTTTCATTCCCTTTCAACACCAACTCTCTCACAACAACTCCACAAACCCTTCGACACCAACTCTCTCACAACCACTCCACAAACCCTTCGACACCAACTCTCTCACAACCACTCCACAAACCCTTCAACACCCCTCCAAACCTTCTCACAACACCCCTTCAACAACCCCTCCACAACCCTTCCATCAACCTCCCCCTCCCAACACAGACTACCTACTTCACCATAGGAGTGGTCCTCCCCCTGGCAGCACTCGTCGTCAGCAACGCATCCCTCATCAACACCCTGCGCAGGTCTCTTCAGTGGCAAAACGACTGTGTCGTCGATGACGCGAGGAGCAAGGTGAACCGAATGCGAGCGAAGAATCGCATCACATTGACGCTGATTTTCCTGGTCGGGTCGTTCGTGGTGCTGGTGGGTCCAGCGGAGATTTTGGTGTTTTACAGGGAGTGGAATTGGACGGAGCCGCCATCGCATACGGTGTACTACTACTTCAAACTGGCTACCCACATCACAAACCTTCTCCAGCTGTGTCACTACGCTGGCAACTTCTTGCTATATTGCGCTGTTAATTCCGACTTCAGAAACATTTTTGTGGCGATCGTGCACTGCAACAGCCTCTCGAAGAGGACTGCTTCGAGTGGTAGGGAAACGCAAGAGAGAGGGTTCTGGCGGAGGTGGAAGAGGGGTGGTTCGAAGATGGAGCTGAAAAGACACGCCTCTAGAACCTCAGTCACCACGAATTTTGTGTTCAACCACGACCTTCTCAAACGCCTGTCCAGGGCTGATTTGAGGATGGTTGCGTTGGGGAAAGAAGATGGAAAGATGAAGAGCGGGAAACTTTCCACACTGACGACTGCAGCTTGAAGGCGTTTCAAAACCTGTCATACTGCTGTTTATTTAGAAAGTGATGGTTTTCAAAAAATGTCTCTTGGACTTTCTAAAGTACATAGTCTCCGTGGCTTTGAATGTCAACGTTTTAGATTGTGGGTAAGATATAAAGTCGTAATTGGTCTTCCGAAGCTTTTAATACTCGCTGTTGTATTGTATTCTAACTTATTAGCCTAGATACCATAATAAATTCAAAACTTTTCAATTTTTCATGAAAATAAATATGCTGAAATACTACGAAAAATGCAAGGAATGGAACTCTTCTCTAAAGTCTTAACCATCTTTGCGTCTCTGGCGCAACCAATGCAACTTCAACCTGCATTTTAGATTCCAATCTGAATAAAGAATCTAATTTTTTTTCAACTTATTTTTTCCCATTTTCAAATTTAAAGAAAGTCATATAAAATATTATATTTTAAGTATTTGAAAAGCGATTCGCCCACTATTTATTTTTGGATCAATTGCTGCACAGTGATTATTATGGCCATTATTCTTTCCTCGTCGATAATAGCCGATGGCTCGCTGACAAATTATTTTAGACCTTGAGTCTACCCAAAAGCACTGAAGAAATTTCATCACCCCACCATCACTCCACTATCACCCCACCACTACCCCACCATCACCCCACCATCACCCCACCACCATCCCACTATCACCCCACCACCACCCACCATCACCCCACCACCATCCCACCATCACTCCACCACTATCCCACCATCACCCCACCATCACTCCACCATCACCCCACCACTACCCCACCATCACCCCACCATCATCCCACCACCATCCCACCATCACTCCACCACCATCCCACCATCACCCCACCACCATCCCACCATCACCCCACCAACATCCCACCATCACCCCACCAACATCCCACCATCCTCCCACCACCATCCCACCATCACCCCACCACCATCCCACCATCACCCCACCACCATCCCACCTTAATACTTACACCTTCCCTTCTCCCACAACCATCCTTCCACTCATTCACCATCCACCACCCTCATCCCCCTCTCAACTCTTCCACTCTACCTTGAAAGAGAGAGTGTCGTTGATTTATTTTGTTAAACACTACAGAGTTTGAGGCTGCTTTTTTGTTGACCGTGGTTATTACCAACCAATTTGTCCTTTCATTATTGCCTTTTCGTCTAAGAACATCTTCATCATTGTTACTATCATCATCATCCTCATCATCGTCATCATCTTCGTCATCTTCATCACCATCGTTAAACGCTGTAACGTATAACAAATAGATTATTTTCTTGTTAAACTCTGTAACCTAACACATTAATGTTTGATCGTTTAACTCTTTAACTTTTATCAAAAAATTTTCATTGTTAAACTTTTTAAATTGTAAAAACAAATAGTTTCTTCTGTAAACTCTGTACCTCAAAACAAAATTGGTTCTCAAAAGAACAAGAGTTCCGGTGAATAGTTGTGTAGCGCGTCATCCAATTTCGTCAAAAAAGGGACTTTTATTTTTTCAACTTTTATGCTGTCGTGTTCGTGTTGTTCTTTTCCTGGAAGTGCTTCTAGGAGGGATCCAGTTGGTAGAGGGGATTGTTGAGTTTTGAAGAATCATTTCCATCTGCAAGCACAGCAGTGCGCTAATGGCATATACAAGTTTATTGTCGCGTGTAGCAAATGTCTTTTTTGATGTCGTTTTGATTCAGCGCTAGAAAAGTCGTTGCACTGCACTCCTGGAGTTCACTTAACGGTTACGTGGAGTTTTTATGGACTATTATAGACTAGTGAATATTGGCAATGTAGTATTATTATCACTAAAACTAAAATTAAAATGATATTTAAAAGATATGATATAATGAGTTTTTAATGGTGTATTTGTCATGATAAGAAATGTTATAATTCGTTTTTTAATGTTGTATTTGTCATGATAAGGTATTTTATAAGAGTTTTTAATAGTCTTTTTCATGTTGTAATCAATTCTGCTTGATGGACTCTTTATGAAAAGAGTAAGATTGTTGTTGGAATGTCCGTTCAGTGAGATGTCCTCGGACTAGATTGAGACAACAGTAATGGGATGGGTGGGTAATGAGGGTGTAATCAAGAGATGATTCAAGCAGAAAGCCAGGCACTGAATTCATTAGTGTTTGTGAAGGCAAGCGAAAATATTCAATCGCAAGTATTTTTTCGATGTTTTCATGAATTTAAAATCGATAATTGGCCAATTTTTGAATTCTCAATTGCATGTGAATCTTGTGCAGTTTAACTTCTTTTCAATACAACAATATTACTGCATTATCAAATTCTCTCGAAAGAGTCTTAAATAATCGTCATTGCATGGCTTTTGAAAAGAAGTATTTCCTTAGAATTGGAACAAAAGTCTTTTTTTGAATGAATAAAGCTCGTTGCGAAGGGGTTTCGAGTTCGTGGCAGCGAGCATTAAAACGTTGTGCAAAAAAGTGTTCGTAGTCAACGTCTCAACACCGTCTTGATGGTTTGAAACTGACATGACAAACTGGGAGGGAATGGGGAGGAGGAAGAGGCGGAAGGAGAGAAAGCAACGGATGAAAGGCTGTCTCACTTGAAAGTGGAGTTTTTAACTTGTGCGTAATTGTTGAAGTGAATAGTTTCAATAAAGTTTTGTTTCATAAATTGAGTTTAGTGATAAAGCAAAGCTGCTTCCAATTTGTTGTAACTACCCACTCACTCATTTGTTCTTTCTTCTTTAATGTGTTTGAAACGTATTTGATTTCAGCCATTTTTTTTCTTTAGCTTTCAGACTGATAATTACCATTATAATGAGATTTTAGTCCAACGACGATATTGCATAACAATGTATTGATGGTGAATAACAAGTTCCTTCAAATTGAAGATAGGCTATATTATGTAAGTTTCTCTAAAAATGGACCAACGAGTTCATTCAAAAACATGCATTGCTTAGCATTTCTTTCCTTTATATAACTATAAATCAAATTTTAAATACTTTTCATAAATTTATATTTAAGAATAAAAAACTGATTGAAGGTTGAATAGCAAATGTTGATAAAACGTAAATTAATTTTAAAAATGTCTAAGCTGATCTGAAAAGAAAAAAAAGAATTAAATTTAATTAAAAACTCAAGTTTTGAATTGTAAAAAAACCATTTATGTTTAATAGACCAAGATTGTTAAGGTAGATGAGAAATATAAAAATTAGAAGAATCAAAATGAAACAGTGAATATGAAAGAGACAGACTGACAAATGGTTACCTGAAGCAGATGGTTTTCTTAAACAAGTTTGGAAAAAAGATGTAAAAACTTGATTTGAAAATCAAAGCGGTGTGAAGATGGTGATGCAAGATACCGTGGCCTAATGAAGGGATGCATAATGAAAATAAATGTATGCACGTTAACTTTTAAATTCTCACGGCTTAAAAATTACTAATGACGCAAGTTCGACAAGAGTGATGAAGTGATAGATTCTTTTTGAAGTTTTTGAAGCCATTGCTAATGGCACTAGTGGAAAAGCATTTTATAAATTTAGCCTAATTTCTGAGTAATAATTCAACATTAACTATCAAGAATAACGATTCACAAGAATACCTTATTAACATCAGCAAATACGCGAAATAATCGGGCATTTGTGCGATCATAATGGCCTTTTTAGGTGTTGGACACAAAAGTGCATCAAATGAAGATCAAGGCGTTATGTAGCTCTAGAGACGACTACGTTGTTCTTCGTGGAATTAGTAGCACATTTGATTTTGACGAAATTACAGTTTTATTAGGCAAATCGGACAGTTTTATTTGAAGCGCATTACGGTTAGGGCCTCTACAAAAGGACGTGGGTGCGTTAAAAAAACAATGTATTTTTGGAGGCTTCATGGCTTTAAAAGTAAGCATTAAGTGGTCATTTTCAGATTTCAGGAAGTTTATTTAAAGCAAACATGTTAAAAAAAGTATTTGAAATTTTCAAGTTATTAATTTCTGATAGACGGGGTCTCATACCACGATGATCAATCATCGTTTGGTTTGTTGGCGCTGTTATTTCTTGAGAAAAAATGGATTCTTTTTGAAGTTGTTGCAAAATCAGATACCTTAGAAAGCACTTTTTTTGTTGTAAAAGTGAACAATGGATGGCAAAGTGTGTTGTCTTGCTGGCTGTTGCAAGAAGCTTGCATGGGCAGTTGCATGGTAGCGAGTGGAGTGGCACTGCACCTCAAGCCATCACTGAGACCCATCAGACGTTCCATGTAGTCTTTTAACAGATCCCCTGACCCATGGTCACCCTGGGGCAGCCCTGGACAGAAAGCCTTGTTGAGGGGGGAGTCTTTCTGCATCAGCTGTTGAACGCAAGAGGGTAGTGCTGATGGGACTGATGTTGACGAAGATAGTAAATCTTGCTGCGAGAAAGCATGTTGTTCATTTTTTCCATGATTTTTAATTTCGAAACCTTTCCGAGGCACAACTCGCTCCCAGAAGGCGTGTGACGAATGTCTGATGTGATCAAAGTAGTTTATTAGATGAGCGCCTTTGCCTTTCGCCTTGCTTCCAAACGAGATTCTGGCTTGCTTGAGTGTGGAGGAGATTTTTGTCTTGCCGCCAGTCAGTGGTCTGGTCTTTCCGTTGACCACCAGCCTGGGTGTGGTCACTTCACGGGGGGCTTTGCGGGGAGTAATTGGATTATTTTTTGCGTTTTCAAAAGATTTTCGTTTTCGTTTTTGTTGAGTGTATTTATCTCGAATAAAAGATAGATTAAGGCTAGATAAATCAACGATTTTTCTTTTGAAATTCCCTAAGCGAGCTATAGGTTTAATGGCAAACTTCATGCCTCTTCTCTTCCACGCATCGTTTTCGCAGTCGAATCTCAAAGGAGGCTGACAGAAGGCAGTGTGATGGGGGCAATTAGAAGAGTTGATTGCTTCGCTGCACGAGAGAGTTTCTTCGAAGGCTGTTGTGCGGTTTTCTGATGCGTTTTGCGACAGTGTTTCAATTGTCACTGCAAGCGAAATGTCTTGGTTGTGTGTATGAGTGCCAAGACAAGAAATGTTGTATGGAAGGAGTTCACTTGGGTCTTCAATTTGTCTGGGTTCTGATTCTATAGTGGTTTTAGCTGGAGGAAGGGTGCTGACATACGCCTTTAGAAGGTCAAGGGCAGAGAGTGTGAGGAGGAGTTGGGGAGGTTTCCAGGGATACAACTGTCTCGAGGGTTGTTCCATCCGCCAAGAGAGGTACAACTCGTTAGTGATTCGCCAGTTTGCATCGTTTAACTGGACGGGTTTGTTGGCGTGGGGAAAAGGTTGTCTGTAACGATAAAAATCTCCACATGCCTCCAGGAGACGGCCGTTGAGGTCGCCAAAGCAGAAGTTGCTATAAGTGACTTGGCGAATGTTGTTTAGTGGTTCGAAAACGTAGGAATCCGTTGGAAAACTACTGCTCCACAACCACGTGTCAACGCCCACCTGGTGTGGGAACAACATTTGGAATCCATCTGCACTCTCTTCTTCCTCCTTCTTTAAATGTTTTTCTCTTTTTGAAATTCCAAAAAAGTTATGTTTACTCGCGTAGTTAGTGATTTTCTTTATCGCGTTTGAACGGCGTTTCGCCAGTGCAGATGAGTTTTTTTCACCCATGAATTCTCCCGCGCGAATCTTCGGCAAGTTGGCTTGCAGTTTTTTGATCTTGCGAGTGCGGGTTCTCGCGGCACTGACGTTTTCAATGAAGTGACTCATCGTCTCGAAGAATGGCAAGACCGAAGCGAAAGAGGAGACTTTGGAGCCTATGTGCGTGTTGGAACGATACTTTTTGAACTTTTTCATGACACCACTCATCTTTACTTTTAAGCTTTCCGATGAGGGCGCTTTAATCGTTTGTGCCATTTCGCAATTATGCAACTCTGCATTTTTACGATCGCCATTACTCGCCTTAACAAAAAGGCGTTCCACGCTTTCACCGCTAGGCACGTCGCAGCCTCTAGGATCAGATTTTTGTTTTGAATTTATTTTTTTCATCGCTCGCTCATAACCATTTTGTAGTCTTTTACGGAAACCTTTGAAAAGATTTGGTTTAAATGAGTTTTTTTCTGACTCGTTTTTCGAGAATTTCCAGTTTATATCTCCGGAGAGCTCGTCTTGGTTGCATGCGTGAAACGAGCTCTGGTCTTCACTTTCACAGCAATCTTCGCTACCCAATGGAACGTTTGAATAATCTTTCGCAAAATGAAATGGATTTTGGAAGCCTGAAACGCATGGGAGGATTTCAGAGTTGCTCTTAGGAGGGGTTTTGAAAGCCTGGCAGTGACCTTCTAAGCGGGTCTCTACCTCGTAAAAGCTCTTGTTTTCATTGCGGTTCTCTTCGTAGCATTTGGAGGCAGGGTTGTTTCGCTTGCATGAATCTGCACTGAAGTTTGTGACTCTGTCTTCATCAAAGATGCCCTGTGAGTTGTGCCCTTTGAGAATGCCGCAGTGAGGCGTTCTCATGTCGTTCTTCGGCGTTTTGACCATGTTCGTTTTAGCCTCAAACCTGGACTGCAGACACGGCACGTAGTGGGACTTGTTCTGTTGGATGAGGGACCACGACTCATCGTACAACATATTCACTTCGTCTTCCTCTTCTTCTGTCTCTTCCTTGGCACCAGACAACCCCACCAACGAAGCACTTTTTCTCTGGAGCACTTCACCATCCTGGCAATTGATGCTGCAACTTCCACGGAAAGCCACCCTCTTGGAGTCAGACTTGCATGGAGTGGTGCTAGGTTGCTGCAGATTCAGGTCATTTCCCATGGACTTGCAGTGCTTCCTGTCTTTCACTCGCTGAGACATGTTTTCCAAGTTCGATGTTCTGAGCACGTTACACCTGGGAGCAGAAGTCCCAAAAGTATAGTTCTTCCATTCATTCTTCCTGTTGATGTTCTCCCTTGATGGTGTGTGCTGTTCTTGTTGGGGTTGGTAGGAATAGTCGTGACAGAGAGGTCTTTTTGTTCGCTGTTCCGTTCCCAGAAAAGAGGGTGGTTGGTTTTCATCGTTGTGCATGCCTACTTCATAAGATATTGCGTTGTATTGAACGGAAGGTTGTTACAGGATGTCAATAGAATGTTTTTGTATTGAAGTGCGTCATTGCCTTCAAATTGCCTTGCGTTTAAATTTATACAATGGCTAATAAAATAAATGATTTCGTGGGAGACAAAAATAAAAATTGTAAATTTCTAAAGACTTTAAAAATTGAGAAATTGCTTTTTAGAATGAATTGGAAAAACATAAATGTAGAAATTCTTGAAAAGACAATTTAATTTTCGTCTGTTGTTCGTATTCAGTTCGATGACATCATTACTGCCATACAAATTACAATTCAAATGAAATCTTTCAAATTCAATTTCTTATTCAGCACATGACAATGTAGACCAAATGAGCAAGGTTGTGAGTGTTTATTCAAAAGCCAAAATCATTGAATACTTATCGAATTAAATTTTTGTTTTAAAATATTTTAATAAGCCATTTTTAACAATTTTTAAAATGACTATTGACTTCCGAGACTTGGAAAGCTGAGTTAAGGCGGCATCTAACGTAGATTAATCAACGTTGTTCACTCAACACTATGATAGCCAATGCTATTTCTTTGAAATGAAATATTTTCGGTTGAAATGTCGTAAAAATAAATGTTAAACGACTTATTGAAACCTATTTTTAAACACTAACCGATCCACAATCAGAACAGCCCACAGATCAAAGACTGGTTATGTAAGGGCCGAATAGCTTCGTTATATAATGGCCAATTAACATTTGTATGGTTGTTATGGTAGCCGTCCTCAAATTCTATTCAAGCGCTGTTTATACACTCCTATGCACACAATAATCTATATTCGAACATTCAGCATTAGTTTAAATAAAGGAGGTTTAAAGTTATATAACTGAGAAACAAATAGCTATTTACAACTAAGTTAGGCGGTTTTTAAATCTCAGAAACGGATCTTTAAGCGTGATCTTACTATTAGCTTCATTCTAGACTGCAGTTTGAAACACCTGTAGATTTCAATTGAGAAAACAAAAATTTTAGATTAAAAAGCCTAAACTATATTGACTGAAGCTTGGCGGGGAAGAATTGAAAAAAAAAGAACAAAGAAGACAAAGGAAAAATAGACAAAATAGACTGAAACTTGAAAAGTAGACAAGACGGACTGAAAAGGAAAATGTCGTCGACGATGAGCTTTGAAAACATATGCTACAGCGTGCCTGTTAAAGGATGCAACCCTTTGAAAAAGAAGAGGAAACAGATTCTGCATGACATAAGGTTGGTGAAGGGTGGATGGATTCAAGGGTTAAAAAGAGAGAATGAGTTGTTAAACAGTTTTAAAATTAATGAAATATTCGATTAATAAATAACTGAATACCAACTTGCATCTAGTGGGGTCTTCAAGCCTGGCATGAACGCCATCCTAGGACCCACAGGCAGCGGTAAAACAACGTGAGTGATATGAAACTTAATGAAGTCATCACTGAAGTAATCAATGAAAGTTTAGAATAGCTGGAAATTCACGCAACTAAGCTGTCACGTCACCAAACCTCCACTGATGACTTGTGCAGACTGTTGGACATCCTGGCTTGCAGGATCGACAAGAGGGGTCTGGAGGGAGTGGTCAATGTAGATGGGAAGCGACAGCCCAAGAACTTCAAGGCCGTATCAGGATACGTCGTCCAAGTTAGTGGAAAAATAGAAAAAAATAAATAAATAATGATGATGATGATGCTAATGATGATGATGAAGATAATGATGATGATGAGGATAATGATGATAATGCTAATGAGAAGCATTATTATAGCGGGGTATTAGTTATACGATAGAACCCATACCAGGTTCATTTGGATAGATAAAAAAGTTAATAGATGTAAACACACACACACCCACACACACACCCTCACATAAAAACAAACACACACACACAAACACACAGGACGACCTAATGATGGGGACGTTGACGGTTGAAGAGAATATTGAGTTTTCTGCGCATCTGAGACTGCCAAAAGAGACGTCTGGCAAGGAAAAGGTCGCCAAAGTGAAGGAGGTGATTGAGGAACTAGGCTTGACCAAGTGTGCAAAGTCCAAGGTGAGAGGAAGGATGGGGGAAAGAGAGAAAAAAGGAGGGGGGATGTGAAAAATGGGAGAGTTAGGATAGGGAGTGTGAAAAAAAGTGAGGGTTGGAGAAGAGGGGTTACAAAAAAGTGAGGGTAGGATAAGAAGGAACGAAGGAAAAATTGGGAAAAGGATAAATGGGGGGTCGGGAAGTTTTGGTCAAATGAATTTTAAAGCGCTAAAATTATTAAGTTATGTTTTATATTTAAATCCTAATTTTTGAACTGAATTTATGTAAGACTACTTAAGATTAGAGTTTTAGGTTCACGATAGATTTTCTGGGTCACGTTTGGTAGTCGTAAAACAAGACTTACTGTCAACGAGCTACTAATAGCCTTTAAAACCTTTTTATTATTATTTATTTTTTATAAAACCACTTTCAAATTGCTTCTTGAGAAACAATACATTATTTCTATGTAGTTACGACTCCCACAATCACTAAATAGATTCTCATACAATAAAATACATTACAATACAATAAAATACAATACAATACAATACAATACAATACAATACAATACAATACAATACAATACAATACAATACAATACAATACAATACAATACAATACAATACAATACAATACAATACAATACAATACAATACAATACAATACAATACAATACAATACAATACAATACAATGCAATGCAATACAATGCAATAAAATAAAATAAAATAAAATAAAATAAAATAAAATACAATACAATACAATACAATACAATACAATACAATACAATACAATACAATACAATACAATACAATACAATACAATACAATACAATACAATATAATACAATACGTTACAATGAAATACAGTACAATACAATACACTACAATACAATACAACACAATACAATAAAATACAATACAATACAATACAATACAATACAATACAATACAATGCAATGCAATACAATGCAATAAAATAAAATAAAATAAAATAAAATAAAATAAAATAAAATAAAATAAAATAAAATAAAATAAAATAAAATACAATACAATACAATACAATATAATACAATACGTTACAATGAAATACAGTACAATAAAATACACTACAATACAATACAACACAATGCAATACAATACAATACAATGTAAAACAACACAATTGAATCTCATACACCACACCCATCACAACACAACACACACACAGATTGGCACCGAGTTTATCCGGGGAGTGTCCGGTGGTGAGCGCAAGAGAACTGCCATCGCCATGGAGCTGATCACGTCGCCCCTGGTGCTTTTCCTCGACGAGCCCACCACAGGACTCGACGCTAGTACCGCAACGTCGGTTATGACGACGATTAAAAGGTGTGGCGAAGTGAATTAGTGTGAAAATACAAAAATCATAGTGATCAGATTTAGTGGTGTCTAAAGCGCCTTTTGGCTTCTTTGACCTGTTATCACTAACAGTCCATCGTCTACCAAGACTGACGGACGCCAACACATTATCACTAACATTTCCCACTACCCATCTAAGTTCCTAACCCTCCTATAACTACTCCAATCGCCTCACCACAGACTCTCTCAGAAGGGCAAAACTGTAATCTTCTCGATCCATCAGCCCCGTTACGCCATCTTCCGACTGTTCGACTCACTCATGCTGTTGAGCGGAGGAAGGTGCATCTTCCATGGAAAGGCTGAAGAGGCTCTACCCTACTTCAACTCTATTGGTTGGCAAGGATGATGATGATGAGTGGTGGATGAAGGGTGGATAGTGCTTGGATGAAGTTATATGAAAAGGGAGTTAGGGGACAATTGGATTGAATTATATAAAAAGTGAGTTAGGGGACAATTGGATGGAGTGATAAATGGAGTAGAGTGATAATTGGAGTGGAAGTTGGTGTGGTAGTAGTAAATTACTTAATAGCAGATGCACTCATGCCTGAATAAATTATTTAAAATTTTAAATGACATTAGTTCATAGTCGATGCATTCATGCATGAATGAATAATTTTGAGTTTTAAATTACGTCAAATTAATTAAAAAAGTTTTGAAATGATGTTGATGGCTTCTTCCACAATCTTCTCCAGGTTTTGAATGCGAACTTCACAACAATCCGCCTGACTTCTTTCTTGACGTCATCACTAGCATGGAGAAAAAAACTAAAAAAATTGAAGACTTAGAAGACGAAAGAAAGAAGAAAATGAGTAAAAAAGAAAAAAAAGAAAATGGAAAAAAGAATGGACAAGTGGCACAAGGAGAAATAACAAGAGTGGAAGGAATAGAAGAAAATAGAAGGGAAGAGAGAGGGGGTGATAGAGGGGATGATAGAAGGGAAGAGGAAGAGGAAGAGAGAGGAGAACAGAATGGGGTAATTCATCTAGAGAATGGCATAAACTCGCATACCTTTGGTGAGACAACGTTGTGTTTATAAATCTTTAAAAAACTCTTTTCAACCAGTTTCATCTTTCAAATAAACTTTTAAATAACTATTATTTAATTATTATAATCATTAGACATTAAAAATGTCTAAAATAAATCAATAAAAGTTTAAAACACATGCACACAAACGTCTTAGCAAACAGTACGTACCTGGAAATGGAGGCAAAAGACACACACCAGATACTCCATTCGAGGTTCAAGCAGTCTCCATACAGCAAGACGTGAGAGTGGTTGTGGTGGTGTGGTAGGGATGTGGTTGAGTGGTTGTGGTGGTGTGGTAGAGATGTGGTGGGGTGGTTGTGATGGGGTGGTTGTGATGGGGTGGTTGTGATGTGGTGGTTGTGATGGGGTGGTTGTGATGGAGTGGTTATAGTAGAGTGGTTGTGGTAGAAGGGTTGTGTTGGAGTGGTTGTAAGACGGTTAACAGTTTTTTAATCAAGCTGGAAATAATAGTATTCTTCCATTACAGCTTGGATGAAGAACTGCAAACGATTAAGACCAACGAGGAAAACAAGGAACTCTTGGTTAAATGTCAATACAACAGCTCCTTCTTCACCCAGGTAACGTCTTTAACCTTCCCGGGTTCACGCCACGTTAAAAATACTCTTCCTCGTGTTGTAAATTCGAAAACCCCTGCTCCAAATCAACCACTATTTAAAATGAATTTTAAAAAATTATGAATGTTAATTCAAAGTATACAAAATACAAAATTCGATATATCCATGAATTATGAAACATTATGCATTTTAAATCTAAATATCCATAAATTCGACCCATTTTCAGTTGTTCTACGTGTCGAAGAGGACCCTCATCAACTCCTTCAGAAGTCCAGCTACAATACTGCTCCAGGTGCACTATGGCGTCTTCTGACAGTGCATACCAACAGTGGTTGTGCAGTGTTTTGGTCTACGTGTTATGAAGATTCTGTTGGTGGGATGGAGAATTCTTGTTCGTTCGTTGTGCCGTAGAAAAAGAGGCCTTCTAACCTCTTGGCTGCTCCCGCTCGATGATGATGATGATGACGATGATGATGACGATGATGATGATGACGATGATGATGATGATGATGACGATGATGATGACGATGATGATGACGATGATGATGACGATGATGATGATGACGATGATGATGATGATGATGACGATGATGATGATGATGATGATGATTATGATGATGATTATGATGATGAAACTTCTCCAGGCGATGGTGAGCATCTTGACGGCTGTAATCGTGGGATGTCTGTATCTGCAGGTGAATCAGAAAGAAGGCGAGACTGCTGTTCAAAACAGGTGTCTTATGAAGTTAAATTGAAGTGATACAAGCACTACTACTAATCCTTAACAACAACAGCTGAAAATACTAGAACGATTTTTACAACTAGAGGAAATCAACAACTTAAAACATCGGAAGCAATCCCAAAACTGGAAAATACCAACAATCGCACCAGCCACAACAACTAAAACCACAACAACAAGCACACCAAAACAACAACCCCAACAACCTCCACAACAACAACAACTACCACATAAACTACCACAACAACCTACACAACAACAACAACCTCCACAACAACAACAACCTCCACAACAACAACAACTACCACAACAACCTCCACAACAACAACAACCTCCACAACAACAACAACCTCCACAACAACAACAACCTCCACAACAACAACAACCTCCACAACAACCCTAACAACCTCCACAACAACAACAACCTCCACAACAACCTTGCAGAGTGGGGGCGATGTTCTTCGTGACGGTGAACCAAATGTTCAGCTCGCTCTCTTCCCTGGAACTCTTCATCAGGGAGAAGAGCATCTTCATGTAGGAAGATGATGATGACGAGGGTGATGATGATGAGGGTGATGATGACGATGAGGGGGATGATGAGGGTGATGATGATGAGGGTGATGATGATGAGGGTGATGATGACGATGACGAGGGTGATGATGAGGGTGATGATGATGAAGGTGATGATGATGATGATGAGGGTGATGATGATGAGGGTGATGATGAGGGTGATGATGATGAGGTTGATGATGATGAGGGTGATGATGATGAGGGTGAGGGTGATGAAGATGATGATCTTTTTCATTATGATTAGGATGATGATGAATATGTTTTTCTTATAATTCCTTCCAAAGACACGAGAGCTCGTCAGGCTACTACAGAGTGTCAGTGTACTTCATCGCCAAGGTCATCTGTGACGTCATACCACTAAGACTCATCCCAGTCACTGTCTTCTCCATCATCAGCTACTTCATGATAGGTCCTCTTCGTGTTTTGTCTACCTCGTTTTTAATGTGTTTTGATTATTCATAAATATGAAGACGTACGCATACATGCAAACAGGAATACATACACAAACACACACATATACATACACACACACACATATACATATACACAAACAAACATTAAAAAAAACACAAACAAACATACAGAAAAACACACACAAACACATACTCACACCATACACACAAACACAAACACACACACACAAATACACACATAA
>OX030968.1:3058342-3093342 GCA_943735955.1 Piscicola geometra | reverse complement strand
CACTCATCCACCTTCCCCCACTCATCCACCTTCCCCCACTCATCCACCTTCCCCCACTCATCCACCTTCCCCCACTCATTCACCTCCCCCCACTCATCCACCTCCCCCACTCATCCACCTTCCCCACTCATCCACCTTCCCCCACTCATCCACCTTCCCCCACTCATTCACCTCTCCCCACTCATCCACCTCCCCCACTCATCCACCTTCTCCCACTCATCCACCTTCCCCCACTCATCCACCTTCTCCCACTCATCCACCTTCCCCCACTCATCCACCTTCCCCCACTCATCCACCTTCCCCCACTCATCCACCTTCCCCCACTCATCCACCTTCCCCCACTCATCCACCTTCCCCCACTCATCCACCTTCCCCCACTCATCCACCTTTCCCCACTCATCCACCTTCCCCCACTCATCCACCTTCCCACTCATCCACCTTCCTCCACTCATCCACCTTCCCCCACTCATCCACCTTCCCCCACTCATCCACCTTCCCCCACTCATCCACCTCCCCCACTCATCCACCTTCCCCCACTCATCCACCTTCCCCCACTCATCCACCTTCTCCCACTCATCCACCTTCCCCCACTCATCCACCTCCCCCACTCATCCACCTTCCCCCACTCATCCACCTTCCCCCACTCATCCACCTTCCCCCACTCATCCACCTTCCCCCACTCATCCACCTTCCCCCACTCATCCACCTTTCCCCACTCATCCACCTTCCCCCACTCATCCACCTTCCCACTCATCCACCTCCCCCACTCATCCACCTTCCCCCACTCATCCACCTCCCCCCACTCATCCACCTTCCCCCACTCATCCACCTTCCCCCACTCATCCACCTCCCCCACTCATCCACCTTCCCCCACTCATCCACCTTCCCCCACTCATCCACCTTCCCCACTCATCCACCTTCCCCCACTCATCCACCTTCCCCCACTCATCCACCTCCCTCACTCATCCACCTTCCCCCACTCATCCACCTTCCCCCACTCATCCACCTTCTCCCACTCATCCACCTTCCCCCACTCATCCACTGAATATCATCCACTGAATAACATCCACGTATAATTTTTCCATACTTTTAGCTGTTTCTTTCCTTACGTTCTTAAAAATCAGACATTTTAAACTCCATTTTTATAGACCATACTACCATAACATGAACTCAGGTACAAAGTGGTGCTTTCAGCAGTTTTAACGGCACTTTCAAATGATAATTTTATCGTGAAAATGTTTTCTATTTTTTTAACAAATTTCTCGCAAAAAACATATAAAAAATCAAACTAAATAGAAAGAAAATTTAAAAAATCGGAAAAAAATGAAACACAAATGCTGGAAAAACTACAAAAATGTAATAGGAAATTGTGAATAGCTCTGGTTCAACTTTGAATGTTTCAGCTCGTGACAAATACTAAGTATGAATACTAAATACTAAATAGTAGAGTGTTAGGAATATGGGATGGCTTTCTCTTTAGAAGACACAATGTCAACAGTTTCAGCAGTCAAAGGCGACGATATCACAAGTTTGATAGGTTTGTGTGATTGCATATGTGTATATGTGCTGATGTGTATGTGTGGATATGTATGTATAAATAAATATATTTTCATATAAAAATTAAATATGTGTGAAAGTTCATCAGCAGTGAAACAAAATGATATATGAAACTTAATAACATTTTCTAACTAATTCACCAAACCCACCACCTTATCGAGTAGACGTATTGAACTGGGCGAAGTAAGCAGAGGTGGGCTCGTTGGAGGTGAGGTCGTGGTTGAGAAGACGCTGTCGTTGCCGCTGGACCGATGCTATGTTTTTGTTCTCATCGGCCAGTTGCCGCTGCATCTCCCGTCTCTTCCGCTCGTTTTCCATCTGCATCAGCGTGACCGCCTTTGCCTGTGTTTGTGGTGGTGGGCGTGGTGTGTGTCGTAGAATGGGGATTACGATGATGATGGGGATGATGATGATGGGGATGATGATGAAGGAGATGATGATGATGGGGATGATGATGATGCTTACTTGCGCAAGCTGTTGTCTCTCTTCCTCCTGTTGTCTGTTTGCCTCCTCACAACGTCTTTTCTGTGCGTTGACGAAGGACGGGTGAGATTCTGAGCATCCCATTTACATCCAGATAATGATTTTTCTTTATCTAGTCACAACTATTACTACTATTACTACTACAACGACTACTCTACTGCTACTACTACTACTACTACTACTACTACTACTACTACTACTACTACTACTACTACTACTACTACTACTACTACTACTACTACTACTACTACTACTACTACTACTACTACTACTACTACTACTACTACTACTACTACTACTACTACTACTACTACTACTACTACTGCTACTATACTACTAGTACTACTACAACTACTACTACTACAACTACTACTACTATTACAACTACTACTACAAACCTGCAACTCGAACCTCTGCATCTCTTGCTCTTTTCTTATTTCTGTCACTTGTGCCTCCGTCATGCCCTTCCACCTGTATGTGTGTGTGTATGCGTGCGTATGTTTGTCTGACGGTGTGTTTGTTTGTTTGAGTTTATGTGTGTTTTTGTATTTTCGTCATCATCACCCACCGGTCGGGCATCACTCTATGGTGACCAAAGGCGCTGGTTGCTGCTTGAGGGTTCTCCGTTAGAAAGTCGCCATACAAATGGTTAGCTATTTCAGTCCTGCGTGGTTGGATGCATGTATAGATGAATGAATGGTTGGATGCATGGATGGATGCATGGATGGATGCATGGATGAATGAATGGTTGGATGCATGGATAGATGCATGGATAGATGCATGGATAGGTGGAACTATGCATGGATGGATAGATGCATGCATGTATGAATGCATGGATGGATGCATGGATGGATGCATGGATGGATGCATGGATGGATGCATGGATGGATGCATGGATGGATGCATGGATGGATGCATGGATGGATGCATGGATGGATGCATGGATGGATGCATGGATAGGTGGAAGGATGCATGAAACCTCTTGTCTTCTTCTTCTTGCCTTTTCTTGTATGCTTCTTTCACCATCTGTTCCTTCAGCTTGTGTGTTGTATAGTGTTATCATTACCCTATTTCACACGCACGCACACACACACAAACACACACACATACAAACACACACACACACACACACACAAACACACACACAAACACACACACACACACACCAGGGCTTTATTATACTGCATGTTGGCTTCTTGTATACTCCTCCTACACTCTTCCTCTGCCTTCTGCAATTCCACAGCCCTCCTGTTCAGCTCTGCCACCTGTCGGTATTTAAAATAGTTTTTACTCGAAAGCACCTCAGGTAAGTAAAGTTTTTTTAAATTTCATGATGAGGATATGACGTTCATAATGGTGATATTGATGATGATGGTGTTGATGATGATGATGGTGGTGATGATGATGGTGATGATGATGATGGTGATGATGATAATGGTGTTGATGATGATTATTACAAGCATCTCACTCTCGCGTCGTACAGCTGTCCTGCCAACTTTTGATTATCTTCGGCTGTTCTCTTCTCCCTCATCTGTGTGCCCCATCATCATCATCATCATAAACTACCACCATCACCATAATCCTCATCATCATCTTCACCATCATCCTCATCATAATCATCCTCCTCATCATCATCATCACTTCCAACAATGCACCCACCCACCTGCTGTTCCACCCAGTTCTTCACTTGCTCACTCTGTTGTTTTTTCCGTTCCTTGTGAAGGTATGTCGTTTCGTCAGCCATTGATGATGGTGATGATGATGATGATGATGATGGTGATGACGATGCTGATGATGATGATGATACCGTCTTTAGAGGGTACCTCGTAGTACAGATCTTCTCCTTGGAACTTCTGAATGCTTGCTGGCCCACATCTGTTTGTTTCAGAGACCTTAAAACCTCGACTGAATTCTCAACCATCGATGTTTAGAAGCCGTTTTGGGATTTAAACTAATTCAATAGACGACAACCCTCGAATCCCGTAACGATCCATGGTTTAAAATTTAAACGCTGTAAAGTTGAAATAGATTTAAACTTTAAATCTATTGTAACTTTACAGCGTTTAAAGGCCATGTATTAATAGTATCAGGAACGCAGTGATTTGCAAAACGACCGTTCATGCATCAACTCACCTGGGGTCCTGGTCACTCATGCGTGCGGGGAGATCCTTCTTCAGCATGTCAGGGTCGTTCAATTCAAACTCCCGCCTACAATTGGCCGTCTGGTGCTGCAGGCGGAACTCATTGGTTGCGAAGTTCAACCTCCTCCTTTCCTCTTCTTGCCTCTGGTCCAGCAACTGAGATATCTTGTCGTTCTTTATGGCATCGGCAGCTGTAGAAGATAAGTTCAAGGTTATACGTGTGTATTTGTGAATAAAGAAAGAATGCAAGTAAGTTGCAGTTTACCATAGGCGCTTTCCAGTCTTTTCTCCCTGTCTTCAATCAGGTGTTTTTCCTTGATTTGATTCTCTAACGATTTTGTGTCGATTCCGATTTGACGGAATTTAGCGTTGAAAATTCTGTTCTTCCTGTCCTCTTCTCGCTTCCTCCTCATTTCCAGAGCAGCTGCCTCCTTATAGTCTACCTTTGTGTCTATTTTAAACATTTTTACTTTTTCTTATTTAGTTTTATAATCTTTAGTTATAATTTTTCGACTATTTTCTATCTATTTAAGCCTGTTTACAAGTTAGACTTTTTAGTCTCAGTTTTTATATTGTAACGTTGTCTTAGCAACAGCCTAAACAAGCATAGATCAGATTTTTTATAGATATTTATACAGATAATTGAATTAACAAGATATTTTAAATTCTCTTAAGCGATTAAAATACTTTTAAAAAATTGGCTTTGAAAAATGTAGTCAAAATTTTTTATTTGACTTGTAAGAAATTATAAGAAATCCATAGATGGGTATTGAAAGCATTGAATCTTGTATTTACAGTGATCAAGTAGAACTCAAAAGTAAACTACATACCAAGAGAGGAACGTAAAAGCGACGATTTAACCCAAAATACATCAAAATCATTTTTCCACATTGCGAGACAAATAACTGTAAATTTGCATTATTAAGACTCGTTTAAAAGTGTCAAAGCGGAGGTATGTGGATAGAAGGAGAGGGGGAAGGTTGAGGTGGATGCTGAGGGATGAAGTGAAAGAGAGAAGAAAGAAAGAAAGGAAAGAGAGAAGAAAGAAAGAAAGAAAAGAGAGAAGAAAGAAAGAAAGAAAAGAGAGAAGAAAGAAAGAAAGGAAAGAGAGAAGAAAGAAAGGAAGGAAAGAGAGAAGAAAGAAAGGAAGGAAAGAGAGAAGAAAGAAAGGAAGGAAAGAGAGAAGAAAGAAAGAAAGGAAAGAGAGAAGAAAGAAAGGAAGGAAAGAGAAAAGAAAGAAAGAAAGGAAAGAGAAAAGAAAGAAAGGAAGGAAAGAGAGAAGAAAGAAAGGAAGGAAAGAGAGAAGAAAAAAAGGAAGGAAAGAGAAAAGAAAGAAAGGAAGGAGAGAAGAAAGAAAGGAAGGAGAGAAGAAAGAAAGGAAGGAAAGAGAGAAGAAAGAAAGAAAACAAAGAGAGAAGAAAGAAAGGAAGGAAAGAGAGAAGAAAGAAAGAAAACAAAGAGAGAAGAAAGAAAGGAAGGAAAGAGAGAAGAAAGAAAGAAAGGAAAGAGAGAAAAAAAAGGAAGGAAAGAGAGAAGAATTAAAGGAATTTGGTGGAGGAGCCTTTGAACAAAAGACAGTGAAAGGCAGCTGGTGCTATGAGGGAGAACGAAAACCCGAATGAATTTTGGCGCATGCGAAATGAGGAGAACGAATAAGCAACTTAAGGCTTCAACAATTTCATGAACAATTCAGCTGTGAGCCTGCTAGAGCACTTGTGATAGTGTGTATTTTGGAGTGTGTTGTATTGTTGTAATATATTGGTGTGTTATATTGTTGTGTTATATTGGTGTGTTTTATTGTTGTTTTAGATTGGTTTGTGTTATATTGTTATGAAACTAAAGAGTAGCAGTAAAAGAGTGCTAGAGAAAAGACAGTTTGCTTGCTTGTTTAGCGACAATATGTAGCAGTTTGATACGATTTTTAATATTATATTTGTTAAATACTACTTTGTAGATATTGTTATTATAAGATTTATCAAATGGTAACCCAGATTGAATTTTTGTGATACTTTCATAAATTAGTTACAGAGTAGTGTCAGGTATTAATTCTTCAGCGTCTGAACCAGAGAAGCCTTCTCCTGTGATTGACAAAGTTTGGGGTGGAGTCAACTTTCTTAAAATGTGAAACAAACGAATAATCTAAGTGTGATACGTTGAAAGACCATCAAACATCTACTGACCCCCATAACCCCTTCTCAAACAAACCCCCCTTCCCCTCACATCTCCAGTGGAAGAGAACAACTTCATGGTAACCTCTTGACCTCTGCCCCACGATGAGAAGGTCGCCTCAAGGTCGTCTGCGTTTGACCTTGGTCTGTAACCTCTTGCCCAGATCTGAAGGTCACAAAGATGATGATGATGACCGTAGTGGTTAGTATTGAAAATTCAAGCTCTCAACCAATACACAAAAGTAAACACTGGCTGAAAAAATTAATACTGACAGTGTATTTCAAAAAAAGCCAATCCAACTATCCATTCATCTATGCGTCAAAACATTCATTAATCCATGAGTTCAATCATCCATTAATGCATGCATTCTATCACTCATTAACACATGCATTCTATCACGCATTAATGCATGCATCCATTCATCCACTTATCCATGCGTGCATGCACCCAATCACCTTGACTTGAGTGTTAGCCTTGAGGGAGAAGGCGACAGGGAAGGTGTAGCTGGATGCCTCCTTCCCTGACACAAACCTCTTCAGCACCCAGCTTCCCAGACTCTCCTCCTGATGACGATGATGGCGGTGATGATGATGATAATGATGATGGTTATGATGATGATTCAAACCCCCATCCCCCCCCGCCCTTCCTCCTCCACTCACCCTCCTGCCGGTGTTCTCCACTACGACACACCTCCCATCTTCCGATGCCTCGCTTACCACACACGGACCCTTGGAACTGCGCTGGAACGTCACACCACCCCTGCTCGACTGGTCTGCGAGTGGTGGTGGTGGTAGTAGTGGTGGTGGTGGTGGTAGTGGTGGTGGTGATTGTATTAGTGGTGATGGTGGTGGTAGTAGTGGTGGTGGTGGTGGTAGTAGTGGTGGTGGTGGTGGTAGTAGTGATGGTGGTGGTAGTAGTGATGGTGGTGATTGTATTAGTAGTGATGGTGGTGATTGTATTAGTGGTGATGGTGGTGTTGCTAGTAGTAGTGGTGGTGGTAGTAGTGATGGTGGTGATTGTATTAGTAGTGATGGTGGTGATTGTATTAGTAGTGATGGTGGTGATTGTATTAGTAGTGATGGTGGTGATTGTATTAGTAGTGATGGTGGTGATTGTATTAGTAGTGATGGTGGTGATTGTATTAGTAGGGGTGGTGGTGTTGCTAGTAGTAGTGGTGGTGGTAGTAGTAGTGGCAGTAGTGGTGGTGGTACCTGTATTAGTAGTGGTGGTGGGGTTGCTTGTAGTGGTGTCAGTAGTAGTAGTGGTGCTGGTAGTAGTAGTAGTGGCAATAATGGTGGTGGTTGTATTAGTAGTGGTAGTAGTGGTGATGGTGGTGGTAGTAGTAGTAATGGGTATATTGAAATCGCTTCAGGTTAGCACCATTTCGATTTATTGTACATTTATTATTACAAATAGTTTTTACTTACATCTACTATTTGCATCCTAAACTATAAATATAGTCTATAATAAACTCTATTATTTATTTATTTTTATATTTATGGTCAATTCTATTAAACTCTAAGAAAACAAAGAACAGTGTGTTTGCAATTGACCAACTTGTGATGGCATAAGCCTGTCTGCTTGCTGCTTCCTCAGTGGCTGGTCCCTCAGTGGCGACGTTGTTGTCGTCTGCGTGCTCCTTCCTACTTCCTGCCATTCTGACTTTCCTCATGTGAGCCTCTAGGTCTTCCACTCTGTGAAGGTTGTTAAGTACGCCATGGAATACGTAATGGATGGGCTATGATACCCTTCAAAAGTAGGTCGTGAAATTCCACCTCTTCACTTTGCAGCCCCTCCCCTCACCTCTCCTCCTCTCCCTCCAGCAGCTTGCGATAGGCTGCAATCTCCATCTCGAGGCCGATCTTCGAATCCATCAAATGCTGCAGCTCCATCATTATGGCGTCCATCTCACTCCTCATCCTCACTATCTCTCCCCTCAATGCAAACTTCTCCGCCTCCAACTCCCTCTCTCTCGACTCACCGTCTCTCTTTGCTCCGTCAACGTCTCTCTTCAGATTCAGATTCTATAGATTTTAAATTTAATTTTACTTGTAACTATTTTTTAAAATACATTTTAAACCTTTGATCTACTACCTTTCCCTTTCCAAACAATTTTTACTTTTCAACAATCTCCTCAACCCTCCAGCCATCGCTACCTGTCCCTCTAGCAAGGAAAGTCTGTTTCTCAGGTCGATTAGACTCGTCTTGAGTCTCTTGTTCTCATCTCTTGACTGACCAACTTCCATGTTCTTGCGAGAAGCTCCTGTCTTTATCTCTTGAACCTGTGAAAATGAGTTTTAATTTAATAATTTATTTAAATTTTAAGATTAGGCTGAATGAAAAGGATACATATTTAAACTTCAATTTTTAAAGTTAGGTTACCAAGATTTAAAGATCAGCCACAAACCACTTAAATAATATTTTTATCCATTATAGTTGACAATTCAGATGATGAAATGTTTAATAAAAAGGTGTATCTTGTTTATATTTTTACCTTACATTCATTTACTTGAAACACTTTTTACATTTTTAAATGTCTTAAAAAGTTTAAATGTTAACTTCAGTCTAAACACACAATACTAGTTGTACAGCGCATTATATAAATGTGTTCAATAAACTATCGATGAATGTTTACACAAGATTTATAACCTGTTTATAACTTTCAAAACTTTCAAATGAAAAAATTCTTCTATCCGGCTTAATAAGGCATGTATCCAACTTAGAAAAACTCAGCTAATTTACAGTTATATGGCGTTGGAGATGGTGCAATTGAAGGTGAACGTGAGTGATATACGAGTTGTCTTACTATCGATTGAACAGCGCATTGTTTTGAAAAGATATCGCCTAGTTTAATAAGCGTGGCATATAATTGTGGTAAATGTTGTTTTCCTGTTGTATGGCGAACACTTTAAAATACATTGCTATAACATCTCCTGTGCACAACAACAAAAACTTATGTCGGTTTGTGAATTCTACAGTCTTTCTGTGCAGTATATGGCTATTAATACATCGGTAAATATAGCTACACCACACCATCAAACTACATAACACTACACCACACAAAACCAAAAACCATTTTATCAACGCGCAAAAGACAACAACACCACACCAAACCACACAACACCACACATACCTTAAGAGCAAACACACTTTCACTCTGGTTCCGCACCTCCTCCAGCTTTGCATCGTACAACTCCTGAATTTCCTTCAAGGCGGATCCCATCTCGTTTTTCCAAAAGGTCCTGTTGTCACTAGTTGTGTCCTTGTTCACCAGTGCAGCCATTTCTTCCATTTCCTGTTTACGCGAGCGTGAAACAGTTTTAAATAATAATAATATAATATATTTAAAGCGCATTTTAATATATTAATCAGTGTTTAATTATTTTATACAATTGAAAAAACCAGTGTATAATTATTCTGATCAATTGAAAAACCCATTGTATACACTCCATCAAATCCAAGATTCTTACACACAAACCTGCTGATGCACATCTTTCAGGAACTCCAGCTCCTCTTCCAGCGTCTGCAACTTGCTGGCAGCCTCCAGATGTCTGTACGTCTCATTGTCCAGGTCCTGCAGATCAAAAGATGCACTTTTAAAAACTTGGTGATGCTACAAACAAACTATACAATACAACGGGGTTTTAGAAGTTTGAAGCTGCGATAAACAAGCTTTAAAAGTGAATAATACATTAAACAGAAAAAAGATTTTTCAATTACGTGGTGTAAAACCATTTGAAAAACGGTTCAAACCAAATGCACCAACCCAGCCACTAACTAACCATACGAGTGTTTGAGAGGAGATCTTGCAGCTTTGCCATACTCTTCCTCTCCCTCTCTCTCTCACTACTCAAACCCTCTGTCAGCCGCTTGCTCGCCATCAATTCTGCCTCTGCCTCTGACACCCTTTGTATGCCTGCTTGCCACTTCTCCTTCCACTCTTCCGCTGCTGCCCTCGCGTCATCCAGCCTGTTGTCGTTGTTGTCGTTGTTGGTGTTGTTGTCGTTGTTGTCGTTGTTGTAGTTGGAAGAGAGTTAGTAAGAACATTTTTTACAAATTATTGTTCCTCACTCTGTTAATCTTTTTCATCTTTTCATATTTACCACACCATCTCACCACTGTCTTCTACCACACCATCTCACCATTCTCCCCTCCCCCACCATATTTTCCCACCACACCATTTCACCACTTATGTCACCCTTCTTTATTTACCCTCCTTCTCCACCCACTCTCTCATCACCCTTACCCCACCACCCTCCCTCTCTCATTCACCTGTCTCTCAGCTCTTCAACGATTCCCTCCAGAGATGCGATCTTGATCTCCAACTTTCCCTTCTCTTGCACCGATTCATCCAGCACCTTCCTCGCTTCGTCAAGCTCTGTCTGGTACATTGCTTTCACCTGGAAAGATGATTGTGGGAAGAAGAGGAGGTGAAGGAGTAGGGGGTTGTGAAGATAAGGAAGGGGGGGTTGTAGTAGTGTTGATATTGATATAAAGGGGAGAGGTTGATGGTGGTGGTAGTGGTTGATTGTGGTGGTAGTGGTTGTGGGGGTGGTGATAGTGATCGCATGTTAATTTTCATATGATGGTAGTGCTTTTATAGGGGTGGTAGTGGTGTTGGTGGTGCAAGTAGTGGTGTATTGATATTGATATAGAGGTGGTGGTGGTAGTGGTGATGGTACGTTAGTATTGATATGGTGGTGGTGGTGGTTGAAGTTTTATGGTATTGAAGGAAAAGAATGCTCGTATGTTAGTGTCAGAGTGCTGTTATCAAAATCTAAAGTTCTAAAGACCTATATTAAGGAGTCCATGCAACAAACACATTGATCACACAAAACCAAAACACACAACCACCCACCTGTGATGTCTCCTTGCCCCATTTCTCTTTCAGTCTCTCCAACTCATTCACCAGGTTTCTGTTCTGAGCCTCCAAGAAACGCACCTGCATACCAGCGAGAAAAATGAAATTAGATTTGGGTAGAGTTGGGGGAGGGGGGGGGGTTTAGATTTGTCGTATATTTAAAAAACAGCTGCTACTGCTTCTGCATCAAAATGGATCAACTCTACACGTCTAGACGTTTAAGCATGCGACAGTTTATGCGGTACGGTAAGTAAAGCAGATGTGATACGATGCTGATGATGATGATGATGATGATGATGACGAAGATGATGATGATGATGCTGATGATGATGATGATGATGAAGATGATGATGATGAAAATGACGACTACCACGATAATGATGATGGCGATGCTGATAATGATGTAGCAAGATTCAATCAATCAATGAGAGCAGGTGCTAGCATCAGGCGGTTGTCAAATCATGAGGGTGTCTCATGCAGCTACTTCTACTGCTACCTCCTCGCTTGTTTGCTTAGAAGGATGCTGGATGTCTATTTGCATTATTGAATATTTTGAAGTTATTCTCGTTTTGCTTTATTTATTTTCACCACTGCTGTCTTTTCCATTATGGTATCCTTTCTCACTGACATTTCTCAGTATCCTTTTTCAACAACTTCTTCATAAATCATTTGTTCTACCACACCACACCCACCTTCTCCAGGTAGTTAGCGAGTCTCTCATTGAGATCCTGCATATCCTTCTTCTCCTTCCCTCTCGACTCGACCACCGCCTCCACACCGCTCGATGCAGCGTTCGAGAAGGCTCCAGGTTCAACGGGACCTGATAGGCCGGTGCCCCGGTAGACCCGTTCAGACTGGTAAGTACGTACTCCCCTATTGAAAGGGTCTGCCACTGTTCTGTTGATAATCACGCTTCGGCCTGTGAGATGGAAGGAAGTGATAGAATTAAAAAAAAAATTTGAACAAAATTAGAAAAAAAGAATTTTAAGGATTGTCGGGGTGTGAAAGGAAGTTACAAGAATAAACACAGTGAAATGAAAGAAACGAGAAAAAAGAAGAATTGTTACCGAAGGGAAGAGAGTCACACAGTGATTACAACAAGACACCCACTCGCTATGACAGGCCTGACAGTCTGCAGAGGCATCATGTCGATCACAAGGGCTGCTCCGATCGATGGCTCGATCGATGGCTCGATGACCGGTTGATTGGACGCTTGGTTCGGTCGGCTGTAGTAGATGTGCTCTCGGGTGGGTACCACTTTATGGGGTTTCATATCACGTGCATCTGTTGTGGTGGTGTGGAGTGGCGAGAATGCTTCGCGAAAGTCAGAAATCGTAAAATAGTTTTTCATTCAAGTACAAGGACATTTGCGATGGTTCAAAAATGCATCCATCCATCTTTTTGACAAACCTGTTGAAAATTCGTTTGTTGTCTTGTCTGCATAGACCTGCTTTGATGACTGGTAAGATGACATACTGTGGTGGGTGTGGGGGTTGGTTGGTATGATTTGTTGGCGAGCGGGTTGCTTTGACATTAAAGTCGTTGGACCTGCAACTTAAAGGTCGCCAGTTCAAATCTCTGTTCAGCCAACCGTGAGCTATCATATACCTAGTGTATATGATGCGGTGTTTCACGACGTATGTCGTGTGAGTGGCGCCTCAGTTGCGTGCCTTGGCGCATTATAAATACGCATTATTATTATTATGCAATATGATAATAATATTAATAAAAACATTAATATTACAAATAAAAGATGCAATATGATACAGAAGTGAAGTATGATGCGTGTCCTCATCGTCTACCGTAAAAAGGAATTATCTTGAAATAAAATGCAACACAATTACAACCCCACTAGCCATCCGTTGTGCAACACTGCTCAACACCATCATAAAACTTATCTGAGAAAGCAAGCAACATGCCCCAAACTCCAAACACAACACCTATCCAGCAGTTTTGCAACAATGTTGCAGACTCAAAACCATCAACAAAACGCTCCAAGAAAGCAAGCAAGCAACGCCCACAACAACTGCAAACATTCTTATCAATATTTTGCATATTAATGCATAAAAACATACTGATCATAACTAGCACACTCCAACAACAACTCAAATCAACACTACCCCACCTAACCTTGCAAGGGCTTCTTACTCACATGTACAGCGCAGTGTGTGGCAAAAGTCTCTGTAACGAGCGAGGGATGGGAGTATTTAAGCGGGGTGACAGATGGTTCTGTATGCAACGATCGATCGAGAACTGGGCTGTTATACGCTGATTTAGCGTTGGTTACAACGAAGGCGGTTTGATTGTCGAGAATTTTGGATGGGGTGCTAAGGAGTGGATTTGATGGAGTAGAAAGAGAAGGTTGATGAGGTGATTAACCTATATTAAGAAGTCCATGGATGGATCAAGGAATGAATTAATCCGGTTGACGAATGAATAGGAGATCGGAAAAATGAAAAGTTTATTAAGAAGTTTGACATTTTAGAATTATTTAGAGAAAAGACAATTGAATCATTGAAAATTTGGAAATTTATTCTAATTTAAAATAATTGAAACAATTTAATTTTATCCAGATTTTTAAGAATTCGTGGGAAAGGTTATTGAATCTATTGGGATAGAAGGACTGTTGTTTATTGAAAGCAGGTCACTGAATCCTCCACTGCATCAGAAACAGCTGCAACGATTGGGTGAGAATGTATTAGTCTCCTCGTTCAATTCATCCTTCAATGCATTTATCCTTCATACATCCATGCAAACATTCTTATTCATTCATCCATTCATGCACGCATTCATGTACCCATCCATCCATACATCCTTGCATGCATCCATTTATCCACCCAACCATGCAACCATCCATGCAATCATCCATGCGATCATCCATGCATTCATCCATGCATCTATTTCTTAACCGATAGAGCATAGTAAGACGGTTGGTCAAAACGCATGGACTTGATCCACACTGACAAACCACCTCGCCATCCACCTTGCACACCATCCCCCTGGCTTCTTCTACACTCTCCTGTATGAAAGTAATGGTGGTGGTGATGATCGATTGGAGTGGACATAAAGATGGTGATGATGGTGATATTGATGGTAACAATGATGATGATGGTGATATTGATGGTAACAATGATGATGATGGTGATATTGATGGTAACAATGATGATGATGGTGATATTGATGGTAACAATGATGATGATGGTGATATTGATGGTAACAATGATGATGATGGTGATATTGATGGTAACAATGATGATGATGGTGATATTGATGGTAACAATGATGATGATAGTGATGATGATGGTAAAAGAACAATAATAATAAAAGGATAATGGTGATGATGATGATAGTGATGATGATGGTAAAAGAACAATAATAATAAAAGGATAATGGTGATGATGATAGTGATAGTGATGGTGTCAATAATGGTGATAGCGATAGTGACGAGGGCGATGATGATGATGATGATGGAAGAAAAGTGTACCCCACAAGGCGTGTACTCTTCGGGTTTGGCGACATAATTGTGGTTGTGGTGGGAGGAGTCATGGGAGGGTTTAAGGCTTGGAGGGGCGGGAGTGGAAGAAGGAGTAGGGTAAAACTTCTTCCTGAGAAGGTACTGTGGAGCTTGGTCAGAGTCTGAACCAGTCTTTGGTGGTTTATCATGTGGCTTATCTGAAGTTTCCACCCCCGATCCGTCCTTGAGAAAGTCTTCTTTCCACTTGCTCAAGACTGACTGGAGATTCCTCTTCCCCTTTAGAACATCAGCTGACTTCTTCATCAACTGCACGTCGTCCATCCCAAAAAGTGCTTCTACTTCTTTCGCATCTAACAGATCAGCATTTTGCCTGATCCTATCGACTATTTCATTCACATCCTTTATTCCTTCGAGAAATTTTTGTTCATTAAAGATTTTATATTCAAATTTTCCATTCTTTGTAATATCCTTATCGTCATTTTTTTCTGCAGATTCTGTAGTCAATTTCCAACGAGCGTTGTAAAATCCAGGGCCGTCGAATCTACTCGCTGTGGAGTAGTTTGAAGCAACCACAATCAACAACACAATCACCACTACAATTCCATCCATCAGATTCATTTCTTCTATGCTAAATTTTACTTTAAAAAACCTATTTTAAGGGTGAAAACTCAACAACTTCACGCTTTCAAAAATGTTCAAAGACACTACAGCTCAAGAACCTTAGCAATTCTCGATCGATCTTCATTCTTAAAGTTGATGAAAAGATAAAGACCAGCAGTCGATAGTCAATTAAACTGACTGATTCATCAAGCGCCCATTCATCAACGCCCTCACAGTTCGGGCGTTAGAGAAGTCGATGAAAAAGTGGAGACGCTTTTGAAGTCTTCGAGTTTGCCCACAACCATTATCATCTTCATCATCACCACCACCACAACCACCATCATCTTCATCATCACCACCACCACAACCACCATCATCTTCATCATCACCACCACCACAACCACCATCATCTTCATCATCACCACCACCACAACCACCATCATCTTCATCATCACCACCACCACAACCACCATCATCTTCATCATCACCACCACCACAACCACCATCATCTTCATCATCACCACTACCACAACCACCATCATCTTCATCATCACCACCACCACAACCACCATCATCTTCATCATCACCACCACCACAACCACCATCATCTTCATCATCACCACCACCACAACCACCATCATCTTCATCATCACCACCACCACAACCACCATCATCTTCATCATCACCACCACCACAACCACCATCATCTTCATCATCACCACCACCACAACCACCATCATCTTCATCATCACCACTACCACAACCACCATCATCTTCATCATCACCACCACCACAACCACCATCATCTTCATCATCACCACCACCACAACCACCATCATCTTCATCATCACCACCACCACAACCACCATCATCTTCATCATCACCACCACCACAACCACCATCATCTTCATCATCACCACTACCACAACCACCATCATCTTCATCATCACCACCACCACAACCACCATCATCTTCATCATCACCACCACCACAACCACCATCATCTTCATCATCACCACTACCACAACCACCATCATCTTCATCATCACCACCACCACAACCACCATCATCTTCATCATCACCACCACCACAACCACCATCATCTTCATCATCACCACTACCACAACCACCATCATCTTCATCATCACCACCACCACAACCACCATCATCTTCATCATCACCACCACCACAACCACCATCATCTTCATCATCACCACCACCACAACCACCATCATCTTCATCATCACCACTACCACAACCACCATCATCTTCATCATCACCACCACCACAACCACCATCATCTTCATCATCACCACCACCACAACCACCATCATCTTCATCATCACCACTACCACAACCACCATCATCTTCATCATCACCACCACCACAACCACCATCATCTTCATCATCACCACCACCACAACCACCATCATCTTCATCATCACCACTACCACAACCACCATCATCTTCATCATCACCACCACCACAACCACCATCATCTTCATCATCACCACCACCACAACCACCATAATCTCCATCATCACCACCACCACAACCACCATCATCTTCATCATCACCACCACCACAACCACCATCATCTTCATCATCACCACCACCACAACCACCATCATCTTCATCATCACCACCACCACAACCACCATCATCTTCATCATCACCACTACCACAACCACCATCATCTTCATCATCACCACCACCACAACCACCATCATCTTCATCATCACCACCACCACAACCACCATCATCTTCATCATCACCACCACCACAACCACCATCATCTTCATCATCACCACCACCACAACCACCATCATCTTCATCATCACCACTACCACAACCACCATCATCTTCATCATCACCACCACCACAACCACCATCATCTTCATCATCACCACCACCACAACCACCATCATCTTCATCATCACCACTACCACAACCACCATCATCTTCATCATCACCACCACCACAACCACCATCATCTTCATCATCACCACCACCACAACCACCATCATCTTCATCATCACCACTACCACAACCACCATCATCTTCATCATCACCACCACCACAACCACCATCATCTTCATCATCACCACCACCACAACCACCATCATCTTCATCATCACCACCACCACAACCACCATCATCTTCATCATCACCACTACCACAACCACCATCATCTTCATCATCACCACCACCACAACCACCATCATCTTCATCATCACCACCACCACAACCACCATCATCTTCATCATCACCACTACCACAACCACCATCATCTTCATCATCACCACCACCACAACCACCATCATCTTCATCATCACCACCACCACAACCACCATCATCTTCATCATCACCACTACCACAACCACCATCATCTTCATCATCACCACCACCACAACCACCATCATCTTCATCATCACCACCACCACAACCACCATAATCTCCATCATCACCACCACCACAACCACCATCATCTTCATCATCACCACCACCACAACCACCATCATCTTCATCATCACCACCACCACAACCACCATCATCTTCATCATCACCACCACCACAACCACCATCATCTCCATCATCACCACCACCACAACCACCATCATCTTCATCATCACCACCACCACAACCACCATCATCTCCATCATCACCACCACCACAACCACCATCATCTCCATCATCACCACCACCACAACCACCATCATCTTCATCATCACCACTACCACAACCACCATCATCTTCATCATCACCACCACCACAACCACCATCATCTCCATCATCACCACCACCACAACCACCATCATCTTCATCATCACCACCACCACAACCACCATCATCTTCATCATCACCACTACCACAACCACCATCATCTTCATCATCACCACCACCACAACCACCATCATCTTCATCATCACCACCACCACAACCACCATCATCTTCATCATCACCACTACCACAACCACCATCATCTTCATCATCACCACCACCACAACCACCATCATCTTCATCAGCGGCAACATCATCTTCATCATCTTCATCAGCGGCAACATCATCTTCATCATCACCACTACCCCAACCACCATCATCTTCCTCAGCGGCAACATCATCTTCATCATCACCACTACCCCAACCACCCTCATCTTCATCTTTATAATTATCATCACCACAACCACCCTCATCTTCATCACCACCACCACCACAACCACCACCATCTTCATCATTATCATCACCACCACCACAACCACCATCATCTTCATCATTATCATCACCACCACCACAACCACCCTCATCTTCATCTTCATCATCACCACCACCACAACCACCATCATCTTCATCTTTATCATCATCACCACCACAACCACCATCATCTTCCTCATTATCATCACCATCACCACAACCACCCTCATCTTCATCATTATCATCACCACCACCACAACCACCATCATCTTCATCATCACCACCACCACAACCACCATCATCTTCATCAACACCACCACCACAACCACCATCATCATCATCATCCCCACCACCACAACCACCATCATCTTCATCATCACCACCACCACAACCACCATCATCTTCATCTTCATCAACACCACCACCACCACCATCATCATCTTCATCTTCATCAGCACCACAACCACCATCATCTTCATCAACACACTCACAGCAACACGTACCCAAAGAATTCAACACACAAGGATAGTTTAATGACCAACGACAAACTTTCGATTCGATACATTTGATTTAACAAATTGTAAGCACGCTGTGAATGGAACACAGAGAAGTTTGAATGGGTGGGAGTAGAAATTATGCAACACCAAACCCCTCTTTGAATCATACCAGTTTCATCATCATCATCATCGATTTGATAATGATGATGATGATAGTGATGACAATGCTGGTGATAAAAGTTTAGTTTTCAGTAACAAAATGTATGAAAGCATGGAAAAAATGAAACTGCAGGCTTGGAAAGACAGGTGGAGGAAAGAAGAAAAGACTAGAAACTTCCGTTCTGGAAATAACGACTATCCACAGGAAATAACAATCCTCATACAAAAAACCTTATCCAAATTTAAATAACGACCTTCCAACTATAAAACAACATACGTTGCCACGTCGTTGCGTATGACCCGATTAGCATATTAACGCATGTGATCGCTTTTAAAAATGGACCTATTTAGGGTTAAGGTTAGAATTACTTAATAGAATTTGTTTTGAAATTGAAATATATAAGTAAGTTTCATTAAAATTCCGACTCTCTTAAAAGCTTATATAACCTACACCAGATCATATCAAATCTTAATCTGACTTAAAAACAAACACAGGATATCGCTCAAAAAAAAGAAGAAAAAACTCTCAATACTGGTAGACGTTGACCGCGTGGTTGAGAGTGAGGGCGAAGAGAAGGCGTTTGCGAGGAGATAAGGCGAGTCTCCAGGGCGCCTCGATGCTTTCGACGGCAACTCCAACGAGAGAGGCCGATGAATCGAAGATCGTGATTCGGTCGTTGCTGTTGTCGCATACGAACATCAGTGAGCTGGCAGGTGCTGTGGTGGGTTGAGGGTAGAATGGTGTGGTTTGGTGTGGAGTGTGGTTTGATGTTTTATTTATTTTTTGTTTTTTTATAGTCTTTATTGATCACGGTTTGACAGACGCAGGCCATGTTACATGTTGCATAAGATACTAGATAATAGTAGATAATTATAGGATACTGATGCTAATGATAATGGTTTGAAAAAAAAATACTACAAGGTATATACACTAAAAGAAGAAAATAAACTAAACATTCGAAATGGCGTACACGTTATAAACGCAAGCCGGAAAAAAACCGTGAAGCGGAAAGTGGTGTGTTGTGCTGTGGTGTGAAGTGTGAAGTGTGGATTGTTAAAGGACTCTGAGATTAAAATATTGTAAACCTTGGATGGGTAACTCATCAGATGATGAAGCAAGTGGTGTTGATGATGATGCCGATGATGATGATGATGACGAGTCAATGGCAATGTGGCATGGAAAATCAACTTGAGATGAAGGATCATTACCTCTTCCTCCTCCAAAAGACCTTGCATGAATGAGTGAGTGATGAGTGAATGAATAAGGGAGTGAATGAATAACTAAGTAAATGAAACGAAGATTGAGTTAATAAGTGATTGGTTAAGTGAGTGTGTGAGTGAGTGTGTGTGAGTGAGTGAGTGAGTGAGTGAGTGAGTGAGTGAGTGGATGAGTGCACTGACTGGTGCATGTGACCAAAGGTGTTGACGATGAAGAGGCCACTGATTTCGTACAAGTGGTGGTATAAGACGGCGAACCTAGTTTGAGAGTGAAAAAGGATCACACACACACACACACACACACACACACACACACACACACACACACACACACACACACACACACACACACACACACACACACACACACACACACACACACACACACACACACACACACACACACACACACACACACACACACACACACACACACACACACACACACACACACACACACACACACACACACACACACACACACACACACACACACACACCTATCAGAATCAATCTTGCAAGCATGTAGGATATCAGTCATGTGTGGAATGACGGAGAGTTGATGGTGAGGAGGAGGAAGAGGAGAGGAGGAAGAAGAAGAAGAGGAGTTAAGAAGGGAGGAGATGGAATATTCGAGGAGGAGGTTGTTGGTGGTGGTGATGAGGAGGTGGTCGTGGTGGCACGAGAGGGTGGCTGAGCCTTCCAGCTGCAACGACCACACCCTTTGGCAGGTGCAGAGTGCTCCAGAAGAACTGGTGTCCAGTTCCACCTGGTGCGTGTGTGTCAATGTATGTTTCTGTGTGTATGTGTGTGTGTGTGTGTGTGTCGATGTATGTTTGTGTGTGTGTGTGTCGGTGTATGTTTCTGTTGTATGTTTGTGTGTACATCCATGTATGTGTGTGTCGGTGTATGTGTATGTGTGTCAGTGTATGTGTGTGTGTGAATGTGTGTGTGTGAAAGAAAAAGAAAGAAAAAGATTGTGCATTAAAAATAATTATATTGTCAGAAAGAAGAGGATGGTGATGATGATGATGATGTGTGTTTGTGAGTATGTATGTGCGTGAGCAGCATCACCTGGAAGAGCTGTCCATGGAGGTTATCAACGACGAAGAGACTTGTGAGGCTTTCATGCTGTAGTGCCACCATATCCCATGCCGCCTCCAACCCCGCCACCTCCACTCCACCCCTCCTCTCCCTCCAATCCTCCAGGCTGTAGCTGGGGTCGTGGTTTGTGGGGTGTTGAATTAATGGGGGTAATATACATATTTAAAATGTTACAATTTGTATGATTCACGCACATACACACACACATAACCCTCCTCTCCCCACACACACATGCACACACACACATACACACACAAACACACACGCAGGCACACACACACAAACACACACGCAGGCACACACACACACACACATACACAGAGACAAGTGCTCCTCTCTCGTGAGCCACATAGAGGTTCTTATGATCGACTGCAACGGCTGATACAGCTTCTTCAAAGAGAATCTCTTTCTTTAGTTTGGCTTGTGTCTGTGTGGATGTGATGGTTGTTGAGAAGATGGTTGTAGTATATCAAAAAAATTGTATTACAATACAATAAGGTGTATTGTAGTATTTAATAAATTACAATATGTTTATTTATTTTTTAACAAATTACAATATGTCTACAAGATGTTGAGGTGGGTGGTAAATGCAACACTGTTGTGGTAGAAACGAATTTTTTCAGTACTTTCAGAGTTCCTTTGCTTGCCGTGGTTGACTGTGTCTTGGCTGCAGTGATGGCTTGTGGCTGCATTGCTTGTGTGTCTTCGTGTGTGTCTATGTGTGTGTCTTTGTCTGTGTCTGTCTGGCCATTCGATAAGTTGTCTGCTCGGTGTGTGGGTAGTTATGGATGGTGAGTGGAAAGAAGATTAAATGTAGAATGCTTGAAATAAAAATAGAAATTTAAAACTGGAAGGTATCTTTGATGGAGACCTTGTTGTGTGGTTTCTTGTGAGTTGAGGTCAATGTGGCCAATGAGCGAGATGGTCTCGGGGTGGAGAGACGAAGGAAGGAACTTGACGACTCCCCCTTTGGCGGGCTGCTCCAGCCTCAAAGCCCTCACCACACCACTCCTCGCCTTCACCGCCCTGACATTGTCGATTAGTTCTTGTGCTGATGCATGCCTGCAGAGACATGCCACATACTCTGAGAAGTAAGCCATGTTTCCCTCACTTAATTGCCTTGCTTGTTTCTTGAATGTTTCGTTGCTTCTCTGCATTCGTCTTTCTACCTGTCTCACTTGTGTTAGCAACCCTTCCACCTGACGGTCGATGACCGACTTCAAGAACTCACCTTTCTCTCTGATCTCGTTACATGTTAGATTCAGTTGCCTTGTCATCTGCACCAGCCTCTCCCCCTCCACCAAAACCTGCTTTTCTAACTTCCCACTCACCTTCTCCACACTGCATCTTACACTCTCCAACTCTTCCCGTATGACCTTCGCCATTTCTTGAAGGTCAATGATGTCATGGCCATCGTGAGAGCTGCTCGAACACAATGGACATCCCGTCACTTCACAGTTGACACAAAAGAAGTTCACATTGAGGCTTGGGTGGATAGTGCATGGAGGGTCAGAACCGAGAGTTTTGTCACTGGTCAAGAACTTATTGAGGAATGGATTGACTTCAGCGTCTGAAGGATAAGAGAAGGGGCAGTTGCATTGCGGGCAGTTGGAAGTCTCTCCACTCTCTAGCTTGTCAATGCACGCCTCACAAAATGCGTGCAGACATGGCAGCTGGATCGCCTGACTTAGCATTTCTCTGCACAAGACACAATGTCTTAATCTGTCCATCTATCTACCAAGCGGATTGGAATGTTTTAAAAATCTTAGTTATTAATTTAAATTCAATTGCTGTAATTATTTCATAGGATAAGTTAAAATATATTTTGAAAATCACCTTGAAGTTATTAAAGTTTTATTTGGAATGACTCATTACAGAATGATCTGGGTAGACGAAGTAAAAGTTAACAGATTTGTAGCACATCATTTATTTTTTTAAAATTGTAAAACAACAAATAATTAATTTCAAGATTAAATTAAAGTTTTGAATAATGTTTTTTGAATTTGGTAATAAAATTCAAAACATTTCATCAAGACACTTTTCAATCTCTTCAAAGACATATTTATCATGGCTGATTTTTTTCTGAAAGTGTTGTGAAAAAAGTAAAAATATAAAGATAAATTAATGAGAAAAAAATTATTTTTTAAATAAGTACCTCTAGAGCTTTGCTTTCACTTAATATCTGCAAAGATTTTTGTTTAACCAGCTGCTCTGCTGAATGATCATCATCAATGGCACACACTTCTGGCATCTCTTTTGATAGGTACTTTTCCTATGTATGCAGTAAATAAAATAAAATGAATCCACACACACACACACAAACACAAACACACACACACACACACACACACACACACACACACACACACACACACACACACACACACACACACACACACACACACACACACAAACAAACACTTACACACTGAAAAAGCTCTCGAATACATTGTTCCTGGAGAGTCTTGATAAATCTGGAAGACTCTTGGTGTATGGTGCCTGCACAAGAAACCATTGCCTTCTTGGTGGCATTGTCCTGTTGTTCCTCCAACAACTCATCCACGCAAGCTAGATTTTTATAAATGTTTTTGAAGATTTAGTTTTAAATGTCGTTATGAATTTTGATTTTTTTATTTATTGCATAGTTTTTTAGAATTGATTTATTCTAAGCTAACCCTTCTCTTGATGCTGTTTTAACTTTAAGTTGCATGTCTGAAAAATATATTAATACAAATTAATTAATGCTAAAATAATTTAAAAATTAATAATGAATTCAATAAAAAATAGTATATTAGAAAATATAATTATCCTAAATAACTAAGACTTTAGCTTTTAAAAATCATAAGATATAACTTCTAAAAAGATCTTCATATAGGATCTTTTCACATCTGTTTGAGTATTTTCAAAAATATCAGAATCAGACAAATGTTTTTTTATGATTCCGAACTCAAAAGCCATTTTCAAATTTAAAGGTGCCACTATTTCTAAAAGTGAACTTTAAACTTTGAAACTGTCCAAACCAGCGAGTATCATTAAAAAGTTATAAATTTTTTACAATTTCTTAGCATTGAGATATAAACCTATTTTCATTTCTAAAATAACATTTAAAAAAATAAAATTTATAAACTTTTCAAACAAGAATTTATATTTCAAGTCTCTAAAATGTCTAATTTCTCGTTCACATCTGCTGCTTGTCACCAGAATTGTCTATTTTAACTCTGTCGGATTATTCTCAGAAATTAGCACATCTTTCGGTGAATGAATTCTTTTTCTCTCACATATTCGACATAATTCTCTCCCGCATGTTAAAATTTAAAAAAATTATAATCGAACCCTTCGACTAACGCCTAGAACTGCGATGGCTTTCAATGTAGTGTGAACAACGACGAGAAGACAAGATTTACAAGTGAGCTATTGTGATCAGGACGTATATAGCTTGCCTAAATGCAAGCAGAAATGCTATAGAAGCATGGGAGATTGTGTCGCAATGCAGGATTGCAATGTCGAATGCTCGTAAAAAATGCGCATGTGTTGTCGCAAGTAGGCGTGTGCTGTTGGCGCCAAAACGATCGTAATAAAAATTATTATTTGAAGGGTTTTGATGAACTATTTTTATTTTAGAAAAAAAAATAATAAAATAAACTTTTCATTGATAACATAAATTACATGTAGTAATATTGGAAGAAATTAAAAATCTCAATAGATAATTATGCTGCAGGAAATTGCAGGGAAAAGCTAGCATGGGATTCTGGGTCCTGTCTTGCAACAAAAACTCTGTAGCCGAAATTCAGAAGAAACAACTCCAACATAAAAATAGCATTTTTTGTCGTCACACACATTCACGCAAACACACACACACACACACACACACACACACACACACACACACACACACACACACACACACACACACACACACACACACACACACACACACACACACACACACACACACACACACACACACACACACACACACACACACACACACACACACACACACACACACACACACACACACACACACACACACACACACACACACACACACACACACACACACACACACACACACACACACACACACTTTTTCTCACAACTCAACAATCTACCTTTTCAGATGGATTTGTAAGTTGATGAATTATTCAAAGAGTTCTTAAGTGTGTTGTAATTAAGTGGTTTGTGGAAGATGAAAACACGAAACACTAAATCTCCATGATCCCCTGAGACCTCTGATTCTTTCATCCTCCTTCATCATTCTTCAATCACTCCTCTATCCCTTTTTTGTCACACCTTTATCCCTTCTTTTTCACACTTCATCCCTCTTCCATGCCTCCTCTATGCCTTCTCCATCCCTTTTCCATCCCTCTTCCATCCCTCCTTCATCTCTCCTCCACACTTATTTCATCCCTCCTCCATCCCTCCCCCACACCTCTTCCATCCCTCTTCCACCTCTCCTCCATCCCTCTTCCATCCCTCCTTCATCTCTCCTCCACACCTCTTTTATCCCAACACCCCCCTACTTTCATTCCAGTTTTTCCATTATCTTTCCACATAGGAAACCACACAAAAGACAACACAAAATGACCGTCAAAAACGATGTTTTTCCGATGGAAATGAAGAGAGATCGCATTAGAGGCATTCATGATTTAATCGCCGTCGCAATAAAAGCGCAGTAAAAGACAAATCTTGAAAGTAAAACTTCGATAACCTTGTTAGACTAGGCCATTGAGTGTTTGTGGTCTCTAATGTCTTCAGTTACCGATGCGTTTGAAGGCGTACCAGTCGATTGAAACTCCCGGCCGACTAAGCGTTTTTTGGTGATTACATTGAAACTTTGAAGTGATGCTGACAAAAACTATGAATGTTTGAATGGATGCATGCATGCATGGAATGGTTTAATGGATGCATGCATGCATGGAATGGTTTAATGGATGCATGCATGCATGGAATGGTTATTTGCATGGATGCATGCTTGCATGAATTGTTTGCATGGATGCATGCATGCATGAATTGTTTGCATGGATGCATGCATGCATGAATTGTTTGCATGGATGCATGCATGCATGAATTGTTTGCATGGATGCATGTGCGCCTGGAGACATGGCTGCAATTATATTGACAGACGCAATAAAAAAATTTGCAAAACCTTTTATACCAGCTCAAACATTACAAACACATGGAAGTTAATAAGGTTCTAAGCGAAACCATTTGTTGATCAGAGATTAAAATGTAATATTTAGCCAGTTTTGAATTTGCCATTGAAAAGACTGGAAATGGAACGAACAGAAGGAAGGTATGTCATTTAGCAAGAAAATGCAATCTTTATACGGCTATGCGCCACAAAGCCGTAAGTAAGAGAAAAGAAATCTATGCGAAACAAACATTATAAATCAGAATATTGTTATTTAATATAATAAAAATATAAGTAAATAAGGTAAAAAATAAAATAAGATGTGGATAGTTCCAGTTGTAAATATGTCAGAGTAAAACAATTGTTGGAGTGGATGAGATGTTTGTGTTGAGAGGAGTGTGTGAGGAATGAGTTAGTGAGAAGTAAGAGAGTGAGTGAGTGAGTGAGTGAGTGAGTGAGTGAATGAGTGAGTGAGTGAGTGAGTGAATGAGTTAGTGAGAAGTAAGAGAGTGAGTGAGTGAGTGAGTGAGTGAGTGAGTGAGTGAGTGAGTGAGTGAGTGAGTGAGTGAGTGAGTGAGTGAGTGAGTGAGTGAGTGAGTGAGTGAGTGAGTGAGTGAGTGAGTGAGTGAGTGAGTGAGTGAGTGAGTGAGTGAGTGAGTGAGTGAGTGAGTGAGTGAGTGAGTGAGTGAGTGAGTGAGTGAGTGAGTGAGTGAGTGAGTGAGTGAGTGAGTGAGTGAGTGAGTGAGTGAACTAGTGAGTGAGTGAGTGAGTGAGTGAGTGAGTGAGTGAATGAGTTAGTGAGAAGTAAGAGAGTGAGTGAGTGAGTGAGTGAGTGAGTGAGTGAGTGAGTGAGTGAGTGAGTGAGTGAGTGAGTGAGTGAGTGAGTGAGTGAGTGAGTGAGTGAGTGAGTGAGTGAGTGAGTGAGTGAGTGAGTGAGTGAGTGAGTGAGTGAGTGAGTGAGTGAGTGAGTGAGTGAGTGAGTGAGTGAGTGAGTGAGTGAGTGAGTGAGTGAGTGAACTAGTGAGTGAGTGAGTGAGTGAGTGAGTGAGTGAGTGAGTGAGTGAGTGAACTAGTGAGTGAGTGAGTGAGTGAGTGAGTGAGTGAGTGAGTGAGTGAGTAAAAACTTTTTTTTTATTTGAGAAAAAGAGAAGCATGCGAAAGTCATGAGAGGGGTGATGTTTGATGGGATGGTTGCTATGGCTTGGGTAAAAGATGATTTATGCAAAAATAAAAAAATGGGGAAAAAATAAGGAGATGGTAGTAGATGTCAGCAGCGTGAAGAACGAATGTCAAGTAAGTTTTCAAATCTAACTTCTTTTTTTTCAAATGGCATGGGCAGAAGGGTGGTGTGTGCAGTAGAATGGGTGGGATAAGTGGGTGAAGAAGTGTGATGAATGGGAAGTTCGGTAGAGTTAGAAGCAGAATTCTGTTTTGTAGAAGTACAATCGAGGGAAATATAACGATTGAAATTGAAGAAAATGTTGTTACTGTTACTGTAGTGGTCTGGTGGCTTGGCGTGTTTCAAAGAAAGACTTTTAAAGGAATGATTTTGTTTCAAGTGGTTATGAGATGCTTTTAACTGCATGGTTGAGGCTTCTGCAGTTGGAGTAACGATGGAAAAAGATGAAGTGGTTGACTGATGATGAGGACTAGTGAGAGAAGTGTGTTTGCTACACTGTGGTTGGTGCTGTGGTGTTTTATACCATTGCAGAGTAGCTGGATTTTCTACAAGTATGGGTTTATTTGAAAACGAAGTAGTAGTTGGTGAAGTAGTGGCTGAGATAGGTGTAGTGCTGGTAGTGGTGGTGAGGTCGACAGGGGAGTGGCTGTGGTGGCAGGCGTGTTTGGAGGGGAGATTCTGGCGGGAGGACTTGTGGCTGACGTAGCAAACGACGAAGAAGGCGATGAAGTTAAGGCACAAGAAGACGCATCCGATCAGCAGAGTCAGTCGCAGAGTGAACGAGGTGCTGCTGCTCTTCTTCTGGGGAGACAGCTCCAGCGACCGGAGGATACTCGGTTGGGTCTCGTTGAGGGGCAGTTTGGTAACGAAAAAATCATTCAGAGGAGCGGCGGCAGGAGGAGGCGACACATGGCCCGGTGTATACCTGGCTGGACGATCTACCAGTTAAGGAGTCAGTGCATCATTTACTCATGCAACACCCACCTGAATGGAAGGCGTGGTCGCTGAGGCGTGGAATTAGCTCGAGCCAGAGTCGCATGTGAGTGCTGCGGTACCTTGAATGCATGCTGGAGCCGTTGTCGTCTGTGGGGTTGTTGGTTTGGAAGGATGGATGGATGGATGGATGGATGGATGGATGGATGGATGGATGGATGGATGGATGGATGGATGGATGGATGGATGGATGGATGGATGGATGGATGGATGGATGGATGGATGGATGGATGCATGCATGGATGCATGGATGGATGGATGGGTGGATGGATGGATGGATGGATGGATGGATGGATGTATGGATGGATGGATGGATGGATGGATGGATGGATGGATGGATGGATGGATGGATAGATGAATGGATAGATGGTTGGATGGATGAATAGATAGATGGATGAGTAGATAAATGAATGAATAGATAGATGGATGAATAAATAGATGGATGAACAGATAGATGGGTGAATAGATGGTGGATAGATGGATAAATAGATAGATAGTCATTTTGCTGATAAGTAACATGATTGGGGGCAAGTGAGGGGAGTAGAGGTGCTAGTAAAATCTGCTAAATCTATTAAAACAAGCGTAAGAGCATGGAGCGAGGAGAATGGAGGAAGTTGAGGCAAGCGTGGAAATACACTTTGTTTTAATGGAGGTTCATAAAGGTGTGGAGAAGATGGAAAGAGAGAGGAAAATGGATAGAAAGTAATAATGAAAGAACACAAAGATGGTCAATCAATCAATCAAATAGATTTCTGAAGCGCTCTTTCTTCAAATTCAAGAGCGTATAATAAATACATGAATAAAGATACGGAGGAATGAAGATTTTTTTTAGAAGGGTGATGGGTGAATGTCAAGGACACCTATGAGTAGGTACTTCTGATCAACTTCGTTGTATTCACTCCACTCCACTCCAGAAATCAGATTTGGCTTGCTGCAAAGTGTGGTTATGATGATGGGGATGAAGATGGTAATGATGATTATGGTGATGATGATGATGATGATGATGATGATGATGATGATGATGATGATGATGATGATGATGATGATGATGATGATGATGATGATGATGATGATGATGATGATGATGATGATGATGATGATGATGATGATGATGATGATGATGATAATGATGATGATGCTGATGATGAAGAGGAAGATGAGTTCGAAGAAAGGGATACAAGGGCTTATGGAAGAGTTATTGCATAGAACTTCACTAATCGTTTTATTGAATTATCATTTAGTTCCTTTAAAGGACACAATTATCGATGTTGTGATTTATTATTATTTTAAATATATTTTTATTTATCACAGCCTGACAGACGCAGGTCAGGTTAAATAATACAAAAGAAAAGCTAAAATTAAATGGCGGATAATAATAATGGGGTTATTATTAAGGAAAAATGAATAATAAATATAATAAAATGCATAATAAATATAATAAAATGCATAATAAATATAATAAAATGAAAAATAAATATAATAAAATGAATAATAAATATAATAACACGAATAATAAATATAATAAAATGAATAATAAATATAATAAAATAAATAATAAATATAATAAAATAAATAATAAATATAATAAAATGAATAATAAATATAATAAAATGAATAATAAATATAATAAAATGAATAATAAATATAATAAAATGAATAATAAATATAATAAAATGAATAATAAACATAATAAAATGAATAATAAATATAATAAAATGAATAATAAATATAATAAAATGAATAATGATTAGAATAAAAGGAATATAATAATAAATGTAACATGAGATTATGTAATGCCATAATGAATGTAGAGGGACCCGTATTTAACGAAGTTTGAAAAACGTTCTATCATCTCCACCGAAGCCTGAGCCTGCTTGCCTCGCAGAACCTCGCTGAATGATGGAGTGTGGAGGTGCATGGATGAGTGTGGAGGTGCATGGATGAGTGAGGAGGTGCATGGATGAGTGAGGAGGTGCATGGATGAGTGAGGAGGTGCATGGATGAGTGTGGAGGTGCATGGATGAGTGTGGAGGTGCATGGATGAGTGTGGAGGTGCATGGATGAGTGAGGAGGTGCATGGATGAGTGAGGAGGTGCATGGATGAGTGAAGAGGTGCATGGATGAGTGTGGAGGTGCATGGATGAGTGTGGAGGTGCATGGATGAGTGAGGAGGTGCATGGATGAGTGAGGAGGTGCATGGATGAGTGAGGAGGTGCATGGATGAGTGAGGAGGTGCATGGATGAGTGAGGAGGTGCATGGATGAGTGAGGAGGTGCATGGATGAGTGAGGAGGTGCATGGATGAGTGAGGAGGTGCATGGATGAGTGAGGAGGTGCATGGATGAGTGAGGAGGTGCATGGATGAGTGAGGAGGTGCATGGATGAGTGTGGAGGTGCATGGATGAGTGAGGAGGTGCATGGATGAGTGAGGAGGTGCATGGATGAGTGAGGAGGTGCATGGATGAGTGAGGAGGTGCATGGATGAGTGTGGAGGTGCATGGATGAGTGTGGAGGTGCATGGATGAGTGTGGAGGTGCATGGATGAGTGAGGAGGTGCATGGATGAGTGAGGAGGTGCATGGATGAGTGAGGAGGAGCATGGATGAGTGTGGAGGTGCATGGATGAGTGAGGAGGTGCATGGATGAGTGAGGAGGTGCATGGATGAGTGAGGAGGTGCATGGATGAGTGTGGAGGTGCATGGATGAGTGAGGAGGTGCATGGATGAGTGAGGAGGTGCATGGATGAGTGAGGAGGTACATGGATGAGTGAGGAGGTGCATGGATGAGTGTGGAGGTGCATGGATGAGTGAGGAGGTGCATGGATGAGTGAGGAGGTGCATGGATGAGTGAGGAGGTGCATGGATGAGTGAGGAGGTGCATGGATGAGTGTGGAGGTGCATGGATGAGTGAGGAGGTGCATGGATGAGTGAGGAGGTGCATGGATGAGTGAGGAGGTGCATGGATGAGTGTGGAAGTGCATGGATGAGTGTGGAGGTGCATGGATGAGTGAGGAGGTGCATGGATGAGTGAGGAGGTGCATGGATGAGTGTGGAGGTGCATGGATGAGTGTGGAGGTGCATGGATGAGTGTGGAGGTGCATGGATGAGTGAGGAGGTGCATGGATGAGTGTGGAGGTGCATGGATGAGTGTGGAGGTGCATGGATGAGTGAGGAGGTGCATGGATGAGTGAGGAGGTGCATGGATGAGTGAGGAGGTGCATGGATGAGTGAGGAGGTGCATGGATGAGTGAGGAGGTGCATGGATGAGTGAGGAGGTACATGGATGAGTGTGGAGGTGCATGGATGAGTGTAGAGGTGCATGGATGAGTGAGGAGGTGCATGGATGAGTGAGGAGGTGCATGGATGAGTGAAGAGGTGCATGGATGAGTGAGGAGGTACATGGATGAGTGAGGAGGTGCATGGATGAGTGTGGAGGTGCATGGATGAGTGAGGAGGTGCATGGATGAGTGAGGAGGTGCATGGATGAGTGAGGAGGTGCATGGATGAGTGTGGAGGTGCATGGATGAGTGAGGAGGTGCATGGATGAGTGAGGAGGTGCATGGATGAGTGTGGAGGTGCATGGATGAGTGTGGAGGTGCATGGATGAGTGTGGAGGTGCATGGATGAGTGAGGAGGTGCATGGATGAGTGAGGAGGTACATGGATGAGTGAGGAGGTGCATGGATGAGTGAGGAGGTGCATGGATGAGTGAGGAGGTGCATGGATGAGTGAGGAGGTGCATGGATGAGTGAGGAGGTGCATGGATGAGTGAGGAGGTACATGGATGAGTGTGGAAGTGCATGGATGAGTGAGGAGGTGCATGGATGAGTGAGGAGGTGCATGGATGAGTGAGGAGGTGCATGGATGAGTGAGGAGGTGCATGGATGAGTGAGGAGGTGCATGGATGAGTGTGGAGGTGCATGGATGAGTGTGGAGGTGCATGGATGAGTGAGGAGGTGCATGGATGAGTGAGGAGGTGCATGGATGAGTGAGGAGGTGCATGGATGAGTGAGGAGGTGCATGGATGAGTGAGGAGGTACATGGATGAGTGAGGAGGTGCATGGATGAGTGAGGAGGTGCATGGATGAGTGAGGAGGTACATGGATGAGTGTGGAGGTGCATGGATGAGTGAGGAGGTGCATGGATGAGTGTGGAAGTGCATGGATGAGTGAGGAGGTGCATGGATGAGTGAGGAGGTGCATGGATGAGTGAGGAGATGCATGGATGAGTGAGGAGGTGCATGGATGAGTGAGGAGGTGCATGGATGAGTGTGGAGGTGCATGGATGAGTGAAAAGGTGCATGGATGAGTGAGGAGGTGCATGGATGAGTGAGGAGGTACATGGATGAGTGAGGAGATGCATGGATGAGTGAGGAGGTGCATGGATGAGTGAGGAGGTGCATGGATGAGTGTGGAGGTGCATGGATGAGTGAAAAGGTGCATGGATGAGTGTGGAGGTGCATGGATGAGTGTGGAGGTGCATGGATGAGTGAGGAGGTGCATGGATGAGTGAGGAGGTACATGGATGAGTGAGGAGGTGCATGGATGAGTGAAAAGGTGCATGGATGAGTGAGGAGGTGCATGGATGAGTGAGGAGGTACATGGATGAGTGAGGAGGGGCATGGATGAGTGAGGAGGTGCATGGATGAGTGTGGAGGTGCATGGATGAGTGAGGAGGTGCGTGGATGAGTGAGGAGGTGCATGGATGAGTGTGGAGGTGCATGGATGAGTGTGGAGGTGCATGGATGAGTGAGGAGGTGCATGGATGAGTGAGGAGGTACATGGATTAGTGAGGAGGTGCATGGATGAGTGAGGAGGTGCATGGATGAGTGTGGAAGTGCATGGATGAGTGAGGAGGTGCATGGATGAGTGTGGAGGTGCATGGATGAGTGAGGAGGTGCATGGATGAGTGAGGAGGTGCATGGATGAGTGAAGAGGTACATGGATGAGTGTAGAGGTACATGGATGAGTGAGGAGGTGCATGGATGAGTGAGGAGGTGCATGGATGAGAGTGGAGGTGCATGGATGAGTGAGGAGGTGCATGGATGAGTGAGAAGGTGCATGGATGAGTGAGGAGGTGCATGGATGAGTGAGGAGGTGCATGGATGAAGAAGGAAGTACATGGATGAGTGAGGAGGTGCATGGATGAGTGTAGAGGTGCATGGATGAGTGAGGAGGTGCATGGATGAGTGAGGAGGTGCATGGATGAGTGAGGAAGTGCATGGATGAGTGTGGAGGTGCATGGATGAGTGAGGAGGTGCATGGATGAGTGAGGAGGTGCATGGATGAGTGAAGATGTACATGGATGAGTGTAGAGGTACATGGATGAGTGAGGAGGTGCATGGATGAGTGAGGAGGTGCATGGATGAGTGAGGAGGTACTTGGATGAGTGAAGAGGTGCATGGATGAGTGAGGAAGTGCATGGATGAGTGAGGAGGTGCATGGATGAGTGTGGAGGTGCATGGATGAGTGTGGAGGTGCATGGATGAGTGAGGAGGTGCATGGATGAGTGAGGAGGTACATGGATGAGTGAGGAGGTGCATGGAAGAGTGAGGAGGTGCATGGATGAGTGAGGAGGTGCATGGATGAGTGAGGAGGTGCATGGATGAGTGAGGAGGTACATGGATGAGTGAGGAGGTGCATGGATGAGTGAGGAGGTGCATGGATGAGTGAGGAGGTGCATGGATGAGGGTGGAGGTGCATGGATGAGTGTGGAGGTGCAAGGAAGAGTGAGGAGGTGCATGGATGAGTGAGGAGGGGCATGGATGAGTGTGGAGGTGCATGGATGAGTGAGGAGGTGCATGGATGAGTGAGGAGGTACATGGATGAGTGAGGAGGTGCATGGAAGAGTGAGGAGGTGCATGGATGAGTGAGGAGGTGCATGGATGAGTGAGGAGGTGCATGGATGAGTGAGGAGGTACATGGATGAGTGAGGAGGTGCATGGATGAGTGAGGAGGTGCATGGATGAGTGAGGAGGTGCATGGATGAGTGAGGAGGTGCATGGATGAGTGAGGAGGTGCATGGATGAGTGAGGAGGTGCATGGAAGAGTGAGAAGGTGCATGGATGAGTGTGGAGGTGCATGGATGAGTGTAGAGGTGCATGGATGAGTGAGGAGGTGCATGGATGAGTGAGGAGGTGCATGGATGAGTGAGGAGGTGCATGGATGAGTGTGGAGATGCATGGATGAGTGAGGAGGTGCATGGATGAGTGAGGAGGTGCATGGATGAGTGAGGAGGTGCA